>JABVXV010000157.1:0-140133 GCA_013365325.1 Dipetalonema caudispina
AATAATAATAATAATAATAATAATAATAATAATAGTAATAATAATAATAATAATAATAATAATAATAATAATAATAATAATAATAATAATAATAATAATAATAATAATAATAATAATAATAGTAATAATAATAATGACAGTAAATAATTTACGATAAGACAGCAATTGATTCGTATAATTAAATAATTATGAATAAAAAGGAGAACACACTGAAGTGTTGTTAAGAGATCAGTTGCTTGAAATAAGGTAGTTTTAAGGATAATATTGAAGGAATTTGCCACTTTTGATGGATTTGAATGTCGAAAGGTACTATCCACATCTTGCTGTTAGTCTGACAATTTCCTACCATTGATTAATTGTAATATCGAAAGAGAGGTCGTAGTGAAAGCGTTAATGATGTTGTAGTGTAGAATAGCATGTGGTATCATTTGTATTTCGTTCAAAATTTGCTCTTATCCAGATTTCAGGAAATGGAAATTTCATTAACAGTGAAAAATTCACTAAAAATTTTTGGATTTTTATCCACTGTCATTGCCTCTGTTTGGTTCCTTACTGCTGTTACCCTATATTGGAATTCACCATATCAGGTAGTAGCATTTCTTTTTGAATTTCATCTTAATAGTACCACTTCGGACAGAACTTATCGGATTACGCATTGTAGGAAACAACTTCACGTACGTCATTATTGCAGAAGAAGTAGTAAATTGAAAAAGTATGGTTGAATAGTGTTATAATATCGCAAAACTTTTAATCTCCAAGACTTAAAATGGCTAACAAATGGTCAAAGTACTACGGTAAACGGAAATTAACACAAAGTTTATTTAGGCAATTGCGCTGTATGAATGTCGTTGGTTGTTATCATCGTTGATAGTTAGTTCCTTCTTTATTTATCTTTTCGTTAATTCTGCTTCGATGATAATCTTCACGGCAACTTACGCATCAGCTCATTATGCTCTTATGTACAGTATTGTATCAGTAATATTCAATGCTATCAACATTTTTCACATCTTTACTGCTTGGACACACAAAGATCGCCGTGAAACGTTGGATTACTTACAAATGAATTCGCTTCTTGGTTTTCTATCATTTCTCAGTGTATTCCTAACTTATTATTTACTCAAAAATTTGATTAAAATAGCGCGAGATTTGGAACAAAATTTGCAACCATTTGAACGCAAATATCAAATTATGGTTGGTTTTTGAGCAATTTCCAATTTCAGTTTAAATTTAATTTCAAGTTATGCAAGTTTCAATGTCAAATTTAGTTTAAATTTAAATGAATACTTTCAAAAATTCATTCATTTATGTTTATCTATAGTTCAGCTATTATACATACCTTTGTGGTATTTTATTCTGAATGATTAATTTACAGTTCTGTTCCATACTTCATTTTGCACTTGGATTATTAAGCTTTGCAATGTGTTACGAAATGAACGCAAATGCTCCGTAAGTCATTCATTTATATAATTTACATTTACGTGCGTCATTTATTGTTTTTCATTTACGTAAGCCATTCATTTACCTCAACAAAAAAAAAAAAAAAAAAAAAATAAAAATTGCCAATGCTAACTTTCTTCACTCAATTTAATACAATAAATTTATTTTACATTTACATTAATCTTATTCTTTCTTTTTCATATCCACGTAATCACTTGTTTTTTTTACTCATTTACATCATTTAGGTATTTGTATTACATATATTTCTCATTATTCAATTTAAATTACTTATTTAGTATATTTTTAAGCATACGTATACATATTTTTCCTATATATACTACACATTTAAACATATTTTTGTTCATTTAAATTATTTAGAAATTCGATTATGTATATTTCATTATTACTCATTTTAAATTAATTTAAATAAAAGGTTAGTATTTAATAATTTGAAGAAAAAAGTTAAAAAACTACATTTGCACTTTGCAGCTACGCTTCATCATTTATCGTGCAGCAAGTTTGTTGCACATTTTCATCATTATCAATTGCATATATGCAATGGCATTTTCGCGATGCATGTAATACGCATATTTTGCGTGCTATTGTCATTATGAATGTGTGCCAATTTGTTCAAGAAATAACATATGCATATAGTACTTATATGTTAATTATGATTATGGGACGAAAAAACAATGTGACAAGCAAATTCACTTTGTTCGATCAAGCTGAAGTAATTATTCCTATATAGTTTGTATTCCTTTAAAAAAATAAAATTCATATCACTTTATTCAAATTTTAATAAAAGAATTTCAATGTTCAAGAAAATAATTAAGCTTTCTTGACAAAATAACTAAATCGGAAATAACTTGTCAACACTTACCGGATTATTTGTCATTTCGTTTGTATTTTATTCTCTTATTATATTTTCATTGGAATGAACTGACTTTGATTTATCTGAAAATATTTATTAAATAGAGACCGAATGCATAAAAAAGAAAAAGAAAAAAAAAAAAACATATATCTTGCTCAAATTTCAATTTCTTTTATGTAATTCATATCAGGAATGGAATTTTTTTTTAGTCGAATTTTAAAACTTCATAAATCACTTCTTTTTTTGGAAATAATTCCCATCGTTTCCTTCATTCCAGGTTGTGCATTTATTAATGTGCTCATTTGTAATCCATGGTATACGGCTTATTACGTGTGCATTTCCTGTGGCTATTTTCGCAAGAAAAGCTTTTCCTGCTGAAATTTTATGTCGTATCCGATTTTCATCGGATCGTGAACGTGGAATTGGTGATACGCAAGCTAAACGAGCTGATAATGCTGGTATTAATATTGATGAATGGTTTTTTTCTTTTGCCAATATTACGGAAATGTATTCATGCATTTGAAAAAAAAATTTTTTTTTAAATTTTCAAATCAAAGTTTTTTTCTGCAAAAATTTATAAAATGTAATTAAATTTGATGAAATATAACAAAATGATAAGCTGGTAGATTCTAAATATATTTTATCTTCTTATTCCAAAGTTTGAATCCCATGTATTTTTGAAATGGGATTCAAAATTTCGAAATTCTGAACTCTGTTATTTTCGATTATAAATCTATTTTAGATAAAAAGGAAAGTAAATTATTGTTTTATGGCGCAATAATATTATCAGCTATATGTATTGCTACGGATATCACTTACTACATATTCAGTGATGCAAGACGAGTTGGTCATACGGGGATTTCATTAGTTTATACGATTTGCTTATCAATTATTTATTATCAGTACCGAAAAGAGCGACGAACTATGTTTCTAGTAAGTTTTTAATTATTTTGTTAGATTTAATTATTGAAAAAACTTATTTCATCTGTTTAAAGGATACTAGCATTATTTCACTCTGAGTGATTTCAATTATTTTCATGCATATTTTTATGTTTAATATATTAAAATTGATAAATGCTCTAATTAAGCATTTTGTATTTTCAAAATGCTAAACTAATCAAAATTTTCAGTATTTAACCCATTAAAATATATTTTAATTAAATTAAAACCTTTTTTTATAATATGTTTGCTATTTAAGGTAGTATGTATTTCAGAAACTTCTAGCAGTTTTATCAATTATCATTCTAAATGCATCCATTCATACAGTTTATATTTTTTGTGAAGCTATGTTTAGTGGTCGATTACATTTTATTATGAACAAAAGTATTGAAAATTCTCTAATTAATGGTAAGAAATGCTTTGTTTTATATCTGTAATAAAGTAATGAATTTGATAATTTCGTAAAATATTAAAAATAACCTCAAAGTATTCCGTTTCTTTCCTGTATTTTTTGTCATATTCTATCGTATTCCCAAAGTACTATTTGTGGAAATTTTCCTTATCTCTTAATTTGAAAATATTTTTTTTTTTAAAATATATTTTCGGATTATGGTAAGATTTTCTATGAATTACTATCAATCAGATGGTGCCAGTATTTAAATTTGGATAATTAATTTCCAGTTTCTCTTTGTATTTTAGAATTGAAGTGAAAGGGTCTTTCAGGCAGTTATTTTTTTGCCTCAGTGGGACTAATTATTTTATCAGCTAAATCAACTATATTCTGTTTCCGAACAATAACTACGCATACACCATTATATGCTCAACCTGCAGCTATTATGGGCCCACTTCGTTGGCTTACTAATTTGGCTTATACCTATATTACTGTTGTTATTGTTGAAATACTTTTCACAACAATAGTAAGTTCCAAAAAAAAATTTAAATTAATGATTAAATTAAGTTCCGGATAAAAATTAAGAACTAAATTGTATCAATAATTTCGCCGAAAATCAAGACATTCTAACATTTCAAATTAATTGAAATGGATAAATAATACAAAGAATATCGATAAAAGTGAAAGTGGAATCGAATTACCCAAATATGAAAAACACTCTTCCTGACATTTCTAATCAATGTAATTTGTATTAATATATCAATGTATTAATTTCAGAAACAAATTTGCTAAATTAAATGTTTTTTGGATTCCCATTAATTATTCAAATGATCAAAAAAATGTATCAATTATAGATGTACAAATTTTTTTCAACAAGAATCGATTTCGTACTTGGTACTGAATTATTCTTGTGGATCAATTCCATTTCGACATGTCTGTTGCAAATTTGGGTTTGCAAACATGAACGATTTCAACGATGCGTGATTGTACTTATCATACAGGTTTCTCTGTTCAGTCATAATGATAATAGAAGAATTGATAAATCAAGTATCAAAAGTATTAGGAATCAAGTTTGAATTGTCAGAGGATTGCTTACTTTCACTCCATGATTTCAAATTCTTCGGTTTTGTTCAACTTTTATTCATATATTTGTCATAATAATGAACGATACAACGATTAGTATCAGCGATGAATAGTACCAACATCATACTCAAGTTAAATTTGTCGCAAAGTTTAAAGTCGAAAGTTGGAAGGTTATATCACTGAAGACTTCTTATATTCAATTCCTCTGCTTTGAATTTTTTTGCTAAAAATTAATTAGTGATGGATAATGGAAAAATTTGTCTGTTATGTTTAGTTTTTCAATTTTTTTCGTGAATATATAAAAGTTATATAGGATAATAGATTTATGTCTTTGGCTATAATAAATGAAATTAAATTAAAACTAGAGAACTTCTGAAGTTTGTTTTTTTTTTATTTTTTGCATGATTACTAATTAATTTACAGTTGATATCGGATTGTTCGACAACGTTATTACTAATTTTGGTACAAGCAGGGATTGTCCAAACTGTCGTCGCAATAATGACACGTCATAAAAAAGTTTTGCAACAGACCACTGCACGAATATTTTATATTGCGGTATATTTCTGCTAATCAATTTATCTAATCAGAAGTTTCCCGATATTTTCCAAAATATTATTTGTCATTGAAATATTTGATACGTATGGAAAAAGAAAATTAATTTTTTCTTCAACCATTTATCCCTTCTTCATTAAGCCGTAATTTTATTTAATATATATTCAATAAAATAATTTGTAGCGAATACCGTAGTTGTATTTTAAAAAAAAGAATATGAAACAAAATTGATTTATTTCATATAAAAGAAATGAAAAACGTTAAAAATATAGATACAACAGCTTAGAAATTTACAACATTATTTACTATAAATGTAATGGCTTAATATTTGATTTCACTATGAATTATTCGAATACTTATGCTTTTTGCAAGATTTTTATTTGATCTCACTGCATAAGTTCGAATTTTCCTTGGATTAGATTCGTTTCACTATAAATCTGATTTATCGATTGATCACATTTTACCACTTATTACAAATCACTAATTTTAGTTTAATCATATATTATCACGTATTTTTAATCGTGAATTTTATTTTGATCAAATATTATCACGTACTACTAATCGCTAATGTTAGGTTGATCGTGTATTACTACCGCGTACTCCAAACTCCTAATTTTAGATCGATCATGTATTTCAAATTGTTCAATGGGTGTTGAATATCTGTTCACTTGGATTAACATTAATTGTATTAAGTGGATTAGAAACAGAAGACAGAGATTTCAACGAAGGAGCGGATAATACTACATTTGAAGATGAAGTTTTTCATGGTCAAAGTATGCGTGAACTTTTGACTGATGAACTTCTTCATGCTCCAACCCTGAATGAACTTTTGACCTTCGAACGTGTTGCTGACATTAGTCGTGCAGGCTGCAGTGTTTTTGATAATTCGGCTGATGTCGATTATATAAGGGGTGATAGTCATATATCCTTTGATGACGAAACTGATGAAGGCGGTAATAACACTATTAAAGATAACAGTAATAGAATTATCAGACAAGATACAAATACAGATGAACAAGATAATAGTATCAGTGGGAATGATGATAACTCGATGATTAAAAGGAATATTCCAACCCTTAGCTCTAGAATTTCCAATAATAATGCAGTGGAGAGCGATGATACTGGCAAAAATGTTGATGATAGCGATAGTGATAGTGATAGTGATAGCGATAGCGATGGTAATGCGGATGGTGATAATGCTGATGCCTCAAGTGATATTTTCAAAGATGATTATGATCAAATTAGCTAACTTATTGAAATTTTGATATTATAGGTTAAATTTAGGGATATGAAGACTTACTCTTCCATTTCATTTCAAATCAATCATTAGTAAACGAATTTTTTCAATAGATGAATTCATTTAAAGGATGGGAAGATTTAAATGAGATTTAGTCAGTTTGTACTAACAATTTACGAAAAAAAAAGTCAATCAACAAATTTTACAATCAATTTAGCATCTACATATAATCGTTTATATTTGTTCAACAATTTTCACATCCTTTACAATATTTTTCTAATTATTGTTGAATTTAATCTCATTTCATTCATTTCTAATACCCGTATTAATTTAATGTAACAGTGACACATTACATTTAGATAATGAGGATTATATAAAGTGAAAATTATTCATACAATAATTTCCCTAAATGGGTATTAAATTTTGAAACATAAAGATACATTCAAATTTTTTGCATAGAATTAAATTTTCACTACATTTTATTTTAGACAATTTTTTTTCCCTAAAGCATCCATGAAATTGTCATGTATTTTGTACTATGTTGTTTTATAATTATATTGCTCAAATATGATTATACTACTCTTTTTTGTCTCTTTCCCTCTTTTTTTTCTTTTTGTTGCATTATTTGAATCGAATCATTTATTACAAATGAAAGTCAATAAAAGTTTCTGAAAAGTTATCTATAACTCATCGTTGCTCTTCTAATCACAACTTCATTAATTCAATTTAATTCGATCAACCAATTTTAACCATTGCAATAATCGAAGAAATATATGAGGTTAAAATATTTCATAATGTCTGCTAATTATGGTGATGGGCCGCATTCCATTGTTCCAGCCACTATTTATCAGTGTCCTTATCGTCATCACATTGGTGACCAGGAAGTGTAATTTTGTTGGGGACAATGTGAGAGTTGGAGCAGAAGTTCTTGTCGTATGATTGAGGACTGCATAAGTTAGGATACATGTACTCCACGTTTCTCATACTTTAAATCTCATGAATAGACTAAATAGGACAAAAGAAAAGTTAATTGGAATAGATTACTATTCCGCATGAATCATGTGATTTGAATGCAAATGTTTGTGTGTCACATTTAACTTATAGTTGGTTTCGTGGATGGTACAAGTAGTACAAGGGAAGAGTTAATCTTGTGTGCTCTTCTAATTAATTTAATATATTGCTTAACTTCTACAGCAACAACTTACAGTTTAGTGCTATTTGTTCGTTATGGTTGGTGTATCCTATTAGAAATTTTTCAACAGTTGACAAATGTCACATTCGGGTGTTTTTTTACTTAGGCTTCACTTTCTTCTTTTTTCTCGGCAAATAATCCGGTGTTTATAGGTTGTAATTGGTTTAATCGAAGAGTGATGTCATCGAATGGGCCTTACAATTATTCATATATCTTCAAGTATATTATTATCGGTGATATGGGTGTTGGCAAATCATGCTTATTACATCAATTCACCGAAAAAAAGTGTAGGTTTCGCTCACGGTACTTTGAATAGAACGCTAATTCCAGCAAACATATCTGTCCACACAATTTTACTTCACAAACTCATAACTGGATTGCGATGTTGGCTAAATCTGGTTTGGATTCATTTGTTTGAACTAAGCTTTTGAAACCTTATTGGAAATCGGATTCAAAGTACCAACTATGCTTGATGTGAACGCAGACTATGCTTACTGGTTGCAGTCTGGATTTTATCCATTTCGATCATTGTAGTCATAGCTGACTGTCCTCATGTAATAGAGATATATTATGTGACATTGCAAGAGCAGCCCATTTTTCCAGATTTTGTTAAAAGCGTTTAGCTTTACCGTACCTTCGACTTTAACAGTAAACTTCTTACATGCTTAGAAAAATTGTTCAAATTCTACAGAAATTATCTTCTTCTTGTTGTCCGTCAAAAACAGTCACGTGTGAAACTCATATGACATATTTGCGTTTCGATCATTGCAGTTATGGCCGATTGTCCTCATACAATAGGCGTTGAATTTGGAACACGTATTATCGAAGTAAGTGGACAGAAAATCAAGCTGCAAATCTGGGATACGGCTGGTCAGGAAAGGTTTGAATCTTTCATTTAATACCGTTGGTGGCCTTCTCCATCCCTTGGATTTTCTGAATTCACAATCCGTGTTGTAAATTCCAAATAGCCAAGCGTTTTTGTCCCAAGTAGTTCAGACATCGTGAGGGTGACGGGTTATAAGGTGTCTGAAAGATAGCGAAGCACTAAGATTCAAGTAAGCAATCGATAGGTAACCGCTAGAATTCCTTTCATACTTCTAGATAGGTATTGATCCTTTTTGAGCCATTCCTTAGCTTTGGTTGGTGACGTTAACTGCTATTGGTGTCTGTTATTTTTGTCGCATTTTCTGGACAACTTTCGTCATTTCTGTCATATCATTCTAGTCTACTTGCAATGTATTTGGCTCCCGATGAAGTTGTTGTATTGATGATTCAGTACAAAATTTTATCGTGATTAATATTTTGTCAGATTTCGGGCAGTGACTCGTTCATATTACCGAGGTGCTGCTGGTGCTTTGATGGTTTATGATATCACGCGACGTTCAACTTACAATCACCTGAGCAGTTGGCTAGCAGATGCCAGAAATCTTACGCATCCAAATACGGTATTCGCACAATGTCCCCATTCTTGCCGTATTCTTTGAACTTGACTCAAAGATATTCTCAGCAAACAATGCATCAGTAGGGTCTGTTTACCTCGTTTTCATCACCAGCAATGGGGCAGTCACGCAGTTCAATTCATAACGCGTCTTTTGATAGTGACAGCTGCGCAACAGATAATGCTGTAAATTGGTAACCTGAATTAGGCGAATGTTGTCATTCCGGTCAGATTGTTGATGTTGCCTCATCAAATTTACACTGTGCTGGGAAAGTTGAATTATTTCTAATTTCTCTGATATTGAAAATTATTACATGTGTCTTGAATGACCGTATATAAGTATAATCTATTTATAGGTGATATTTCTGATCGGAAACAAAAGTGATTTGGATGGGCAAAGAGATGTAACATTTGAGGAAGCAAAAGCTTTTGCTGATGAAAATGGTTTAACTTTTTTGGAATGCTCTGCAAAAACGTATGGGTTTGCTACTCTATTTCCCTGATTTTCCAGTCATGTTTTATTTTGCTGTAGACGTGTTTTTCTGAGTCTGCAGTTGAAAGGAAAGTGAAAGATATTGTGGTGTGATTTCTACGAATTCGTTGTGCTGATCTTCAGATAACGGTATCATTTTTTTTCAGTGGTGACAACGTGGAAGATGCTTTCTTGGATACTGCAAGAAAAATTTATCAAAATATTAAGGATGGCAGGTTTGTCTTTTCTTCAAGCAAGTAGTCCTGTTTAATTGTCAGTACTATCTGTTCCGTGTCCTCTTAGTTGTTTTAGTCATTGCGGGCGTATATTGCTGCAGAACGAATATCGGCAAGCTATAATCGATATTATCCGTGGTTGAGAAAGGATTATGAACTATTACCTTAATTCTTTTCTTGTTTTTCAGTCTTGACTTGAACCAAGCTGACACAGGCGTCCAACCAAAGCAAACTTTGCCGCGTTCAGCGCAGTCAGCGGGACAAGAAGGAAAGAATTGTAACTGTTAGCAGAAATGTTAATTTTTACTTCCAATTCCAGTTATGTTTCTTCCTCAAGCCGGCTCTTTCCTGAACCATCAACAATATATAATCGCATTAAATCAAAATTCCTTTATTTTTCTAGTTTGAAATTGCTCGCAAGCAAGCAATAGATAGTGGTCTTTTTGGTGAATTGTTCGAGACAAAATTAAGTAAAATTGAGTAGTGTAATATAACTTTGTATCTTAAGGGAGTCTCTTAATTTCTAAATATCAAAAGATTCATTATGTTGATGTCAGCAAGCATATCGTTGTCCATCCAGAGCTGATGCCGAATGTGCTTGATTTTTAAGTGAGTAATAAATCTGGGGAATCGAGAATTTCAAGCTAAGCTGTTAAGAAAACTTTCGAGATGTAGCTATCCAATGATGTTATAATCGCGTGCTTTAGAGTTTGAATTCTTACATCCTTAGCTTTACATAAGTGGGAATTCAGCTGTAAATGATTATCCGGGAATACAAATATAGCAGATGGTATATTCAGTTCTGGAGGCACGATTATATCATAAGCCTTGACCGTTAAAAAGAATATTGGGCTGTATTGAATGCGTACATATCTGCGGTTTGTTAGTAATATGGAAGGTTATGTAAATACACATGTTTGCTGGAAAATTTTTCCAGCTTACTTTGCTTTAAAGATTCCCACATTGGGACGAGTGATTGTGCATATTCGGCGTCATTGACGTACTTTGTAGAGCTGCATAATTTGCATTATTTGTAATATTTGCAATTCGGAGTTGTGAAACAATGGCTTTTTTTCTGAAAGTATTTATGTTTTTGGTTTTGTCCAAAATATACACGCTTTCCCTTCCTTCCTATCCTGTCTTATCATTTATGTTTTATATGAATGCTTTTTCATCCTAGTTATTTCTACAAACAACCCGTTTTCCTGCAAACTCCTTACCATGCTCTTGATATTTGGTGGTTCATCTTTGTCAGACTGCAGTATATCCATCATATATTTTGATGTCTCCTTGATGAAGCAAACACTCCTTTGGATGTCTTTTTCTTCGTCCATCTCTCTCTCTCTCTCTCTCCCTCTCTCTCTCTCTGTCCATGTAAGTTATCTTTATTTATTTGTATGTCTCATTTTACTTATTAAAAAAAGAAGACAATAGAAATATTTGTACGCTCTTAGAAATGTTTGACTTGATAAATCTATAAAACACGTGAGCTAGAATGAGATGGGATGAGAATAAAAACCGAGCCATTGCTTCTGTCCAGGTTAATTATGACATTTTCAGATTTGATAAGTTAAATTTTTAGGGTCGACTAGCAGTGAAAACCTTACGAATGCATCAGTCATACCTTTTTTCAAAACTTCGGCCTTCTGCAATTCAAAGCAAGTACATCTTCACTCTGTAGAACTCTCATTACTTTTTTCGAAACTGCCATAGAACTGATCATTTCGACAATAACGTAATAGAAAGTCTAACAAGAGAATGCTTAACTATCAAATAAAAAGCAATTTTTATTCCAAAGACCTACCTATATTGTCGGACTATGTTGCCCAGCAGATGAAGTGCATTTCAAGGGCAAAATAATCAGATTGTAAGCGTATGCATACTGTCATTGGTCAGTCACTATTTTGGAACCGAATGGTGTGATATCGTTAGCTTTAGCACATTACCTAGCTTTTGTCGGCTGGTATATTGAATCCTTTTTAACTTTATGAAGAACAGAAGAAATTACTCCATTAAAATAGATTAACTTTCATAGGGCTTTTTAGAAATCTGTAGTTTCATTTCGCCCCTCTATTTTGTCCCTAATTTAGTTCACTCAACGGTTTCATTACGTGCCAGCCTAGCGTAGCTAAAGGAACTACAGGGTCGCGCCAGCATTTATTATGAAGTTTGTGAAAAAAGTGAAATTTTGTACAGCTGAGTTAATATATTCTGTTTATAAGTAATTTATTAGAAAAGCAAAAATTTTAGTCCCCAAGAATAAATAATAGTGTCCAAAATCTTTGCACAACAAACAAAAAAAAGATGATAATTCAAAAAATACTTCGTAAAAAATTACAATATAAAATGACCTGTTTTGCAAATGGGAATTGTCAAATAAGCAAAAACTGTCTGTTTAGAAAAGGAAGAAACTAGTAAACAAAATTTAAATGCAAGCAACATTTTCTATTAGTCCGCGCCTCAAATCCATCACTTATCACATCGAGAAAGCATAAAAGGATAAGCGATTTCCCCTGAACCCGTTGACCTTTCTCCCTCACCAATTAACTTTATACCACGGGGACCTGATATCAATGTATAAATTAACCAAATCGTTAGGAAACCTGCCTTTCAATTTGGAAAATGGTGATTTTTATAACAAGGAAGAGAAAAAAAACCAAAACTATGCTGAGTAAGAAGCGCCACGAAGGATCTATAAAATACTAAAAAATAAGAAAATGATGCGAACATCCAAAAATGTTCCGATTCACTGCTACAGAACTTAACAAAACGATATTATAAAATACATAACAAGTGTACTGCACCATAAAAATATACTCAAAATAAATGGTTTCTTTTCCTATTTTGTATAATACTGCTAATTAAAGCTAATATTTGCACTCGAACTTGAAAATTCACAATGAAGAAAGAATTATTCATTAGAAATAAGTGGAAAAAACTAAATTTAATTCTTATTTTGGAGAAGAACTGCTTGATTTCTCATTTTGATAATAATTAAGTGCCATGCAAAACATCACACATTATGGCAATAAGAAGCTTCTTATACATAATAATTAAAAGACTGCACTTCTACCATCGTTTCTTGTAATCATCAACCGAAACACCACCAGGACCATAGGCCACCAGAAGCAACAACCCTCCAATAACTGACATTGTTTGAAAGAAGTCGTATTTCATGAAATCACGATAAAAACGATCCGCCGGCACTATCCACCAAGCATTCAGGTAGAGATTTAAACCGAATAACCAAATAACAAGTACAAAAGCGGAAAGCTGAAAATACAGATACCTCATTACATAAGATATTTGAACAGCTGAAAGTGAATGCATATAAGCACATGAATGATAATAAACACCACAATAATCATTTAATCCTAAACACTTTCAAAATGAAAACATTCCGGACACTTTTTATTAAGGCCAGTCTTTTCTAGTAATAACTTAACGAATGCGCATTTCATCTTTTCGAGATCGAGCCAATCTAGTATGTTTTTTCGTCCTCATAAAATATATTACTTTTGAAAAACTACACTCACCTTTGTTTTATATCCAACAAGCACAAGTGTCATCAAAGCTCCTCCAACAACTACTTCAATAATTTTCACAAAATTCCATTCGAAATGAATCAATGACAGAAACATGAATATGAGAAATATACGCCCTCAAAATATCAAACAGAATTGTATTGAATTCTACAGTAAATTAGTTTTACAATTTCCCCGATTAATATAAGATTGGTACAAGTAAAACATAAAAAAATACTAAGCTCAATTCAAATCTTCCAAGTTGTGATACACAGTTCTACATGTATTCTTCATTCACCAAACAAAAATCTTTTACATTCCATATTTCCGGAACCAGGTTAAAAAAATTCCCTGACTGAAATACTGGAAATCTCTCAAAAGTTGAAAGCACCATTCCTTAAATATTTTCATGTACCAACTGTTTGGGAATATCGGTAGATAATTTCAAATTAAAATAGTACCATACCAGTAAGTAACATGGCAGATTTTCCACGGTTTGTATCACCAACTTGTGGAACACCAGCAAAAAGACTTCTATTTTCCTCTTGTGTTTCAGCAAATAAAAGTAGTAAGCCACCTCCAACGGCAACATTTCTGTAATAAAAAATGATTCATTTTCACATTAACTGTAAAATGCTTTATTTCAAAAAGTATTTTCAGGAGATGAATCCACTAAATTTGAACCATAAACTGTCAATAAGTTAACGGACTCACAAATCTGAGTGATCCTCGTGCAATCACAGGAGACGAGACTTGCGTAATCGTCGTCAAGCAACCGAGGATCAGATCAGACATTCAAATCTAAAAATGAATAATATCCATTAAACAAAAAAAAAAGAGCTTACCTTGCCAAAAATTTCAAATCCCACAGTATATGGTAGGCGATTGTTTGTAAAGCAATAACAGAGGCTAATAAAATGCATGCAATGCCAACCTGAAAGCTGCCATCACTTACAAACTGCGCAAATTAAATAATTCTACAAAAAATATAAAACTGACCCTCTTACGAATCATAACCATTACAACTGGAATTATTTGTCCGAAAAAGTTGAACACCACGAAAAAAGTAGCAAGCAACCAACCACACGACCAAGAATCCTGAATTATACTGAGAGTTTCAATTCCTAAGTGAGCTTGCTGGCTACAACCTTAATTTACAAGAGCAGTTTCGCTCTTCTAACGATATGTATAAACTGGAACCATCAATTATCAGCAGTGTATACTAACATATCAATAAAGATATAGGCAACGATAACAGCATGAATAATTTTTCTCAATCGACATGTATAATTTTCTGAATTACACTATAATAATGATTCCTCCTATCATGACAGCTACAATAAAAGGAAATTCATAGGTTATGGTAAAAACATATTTCCGATGTTTCACCTGCATGAACTGTCTCTGGTCATCCCACTGAAACCACATACGGATTCCATCTTCAATGAATGTTGATATAAGACAAAGCCGTGCAACATGGGGCAAGAAATGTTTTGTATGCCTCAAAACCTGAAATTGAAACTAAAATAATTACCCCACTACATTTGAATATCTACTATGTACCAATCAATTTTTAATTCATGACTTCTGGTAAAGCAAGGTGATTTTGCTGCTTTCTTTTCTATGCGGATTCATGCTTTATTTTTAAAAACCTACCAGCAAAAGTATCCGATATCTCCCTTTTCATGCTGAACCTAAAAGAAACCCGGCACAAACGGAATTTGAAACTGAAAATTACATAAACAGTATAAATGAAAGGCTAATTCTCCCATTACAAATCCCATATTTTATCCTATCCCCTTATAAATGATGTTGTTGCACAGAAACGTACATCGTCAGCTGCATCTTCAGCTGCTCTTAGAAATTCACGTTGCCCACCTGTTCGAAACTGATCCATCTTTGAATGCTGAAAATAATTACAGTTACATCAAAAAACAGAAACTCACGAACAGAACTAATTTCGGATCGAAATAATCTTCCAATCGAAACTTTAAACATTCGTCCATTTCACATTTTGGATAGAATTAAAAATCATCCCCAATGATTTCATGGATTATTCACGTACGCTTCCATGGCTACATGTTAACATCAATTATTAATAATCATATGTACATCCTTAGATCAATGTTAATTTGATAAGCAAACGTACACTGTCTCAAATTTTCTCAATACTTCACCAAAATCAAACCGCAAAAGGCTAAATCTACTCAATTAATTCTTCAATTAATTAAATGACCAAATAAAGATGTTGACCGGGACCTCTCGGGAACCACACGAAATCCCAACAACCAACCAAACAAAACCTTCACATTTGTGACATTTGGACACGTCGATTACGCATACATCGAAGCATAACGAAGTTTCTCTGACAATATATCGATCACTAATACACAAATGAAACTATTTCGGATCTTCCTTATGTTTTCCCTTTTTTCTCTAACATTTTACATTTCTTCCTTTCTCCTAAAACAATTTTTAAAAGTGTTTAACTTCACAATATTTCACTGTCAATAGCAATTAACAGATCAATCATATGACAAACTATGTCTCATCATACGACAATTAAATTATTGATTATTAACTGATCTTGTTGATTAAAAATGATGTACACTATCAAAGCATATGAAATGAGTAGTAAAGGGAAGTCTTTTTTGATATGGAAATATCAGTATGGAAACTATTAATCTTGAATTTTAAGGACAAATTTTGCAGTTAAAAGAAAGCAAAACTTCGATGAAAATCGTTAGTTTCGAATTTTAGAGTTAAATATTGCGGTTTACAAAAAGTAATGTTTCACTGAAAAGCATTAATTTTGAAGTCCCCAAAGAAATGAATCAATTTTGTATTAAAATATTTCCTGAATATTCAAAATTCCTGTCCTTGATTTTCTTCAGAAGTTGCTGCCTAGGTATATATTCATTTTCATTTTTAATTATTCTACTTTTTTGTACTTTTTTTCATTTTTTACTTTCCTTCTTCATTCTATTTTCATAATTTAATGAAGATAATATCCAGTAATGGTTACTACTTCAGGAATTGAAATAGTTGTAAACTGTAACTATGCATTAGAAATTAAAACAATTTCAAATACTAATAATGGACAAAAAAGTTTTATGCAGTAAAGCAATGTCGGGAGAAAATTCTTGAAAATTTTTGTTTAATTACGTTAATGTCATAATATTAATTCAGTAGAACATAATATTAGTTCAAAAAAAGCTTTTCAATTACTCAATTATTCGCTACAAATTTTCACATTAAAGATAATTAAAACGTAAAATTTAATAAAGGTAGCAACATTTTCAAACATTCATAAATAAAAAAGGAACATAAATTTTCAATAAATTTCGGAAAGTTTAAAAGTTCCGAAAGAGTCTAAGCTTTTAAGAAAGATTGTAAAGATAAGAGATAACGCTATTAGAAATTTACATACATTATCAAATTACATACCATACAAAAATAAGTGAGAGAGAGTTCGAAAAAGTAGCTTATAAAATTAATTATAATAAGAAATTAAACATGAAAGCGAAAAGGATCAAAAAATAAAGCCAAGTGTAAGTATTCCGATTACATCGTAAATTCCATTCCTGTTAGCTCAAAATCACCAGCTACTCGAAGAGCCATATAATCTTCACCAGGATTTGATGTACGATGCGCAAATGTACTATAACGTTTACCATCCACAAATATCTGGAATAATTTGCATAAATTTATCATAATTTCTGTTTTTGAAAGGACGGGTGATTTTGAAGATCAATGAATACTTGGCATGTTTATATGAAAAAAAAGAAAATAAGTGTATAACTTATTGAATTTGTTCATAATAGTTTCATTAAAATTCCATCTACAAATAAACAAAAAGTTATTTGAATAAAAAATAATAAGATATGTTGCTAAGTTAGAAAAAATTTTAGAAAAAGATTCTTGTTGAGTAATGTTTACGTAAAAAATCAATAATTATAATTTTCTAAGCAATAAAATGTCATACATATTACAGAAAATTTATATTTCTATAGATACAATAGACAGTTTGTTAGCTTTACCTGAATGGAATATGGTGCATTGTGAAAAATAATATCAGTACCAATATCTTTCTTGAACGGGAATGTACCTTCACGTTCTTCCTGTCCCCATACGTTACCAATTTGTGCATTGCGTATTACCTGCAATTAACAGTAATAAATTCGACATTTAAAAAATGCAACGAAAAGTTGGAAATCAATTAAAATTGATACAAATGAACATGAAAATTTTTAAAATCTAAGGTTAAAAATTTGACAAAAAAGATAGGAAAAGATTCTTAAGCAGTTAAAAATATGGCAATTTTCATTTAAAGCACCTTCTTTTCCTTGAGACGTGGATTGAAATGAAATAGAATATCACCATTTCTTGCTAAAAAGTTAACCTCGAAACGTTCTCCTTTCGGAATACCGTACAAGTAAACTCGTTCTTCTGTAAGATATCAGCAAAGATTGCTTTGATATATTTCAGCCAGATATCAAACATAGCTAAGTTATTCTTGTTCCTTTTAATCTTATGCGATACAATTTTCAAATTATTTCAGTTACTAATTGTAAATCATTTAATATAGGTACATAATATATTTGATACTGTAGAATTATTAATTTTTGTTTGATATAATTTATGCGAAGAAAAAAGAAATGAGCAACAAAAAGTAATAAAAAAATTTCGAAATTCTTAAAAAATTGCAAATACATATAAATACTTAGAAATGAGTTAAATTTTGACCTTAAAGACTTCAATTCAATCGATTGAAATCATTGAAAACTGCCTTGTTTTAACAAAGGAAAAAATCAAATACGGTAAGCATAAGATGAGTAAAGTAAGTAATCTAAAATTACAGTTATTGTAATGATCTTTCCTCCTCCTTTTTTTAAATGATAACCTATGGCATTTTCCTTTTTTAAACTTCTTTTTGAACTTAATTTCTTTACCATAAAATATCATTGCCGTTGTCATTACTCAATTAAAAATCATATTTTTTCTTTTTTTTTTTTTTGTTTTTTGAAAATTGGTTATTTTTGACAAATGGATGTAATAAATCTTGCACACATAACAGAATGCATACGTTTTGATGAATTATCATTTAGGAAAAAAAAAAGTAAAACTGATTTACCATTCGATTGGATATTATTAATTATGGGATTACTACTTATGAGTGTTAAAAATTAACATCAATCAACCGTGGCAATTTATTGAATAAGAACAATTGCTAATGTTAAGTTATTATGACTGCAAGCCTCAACAAATTAATCATGCGACAGCTAAGCAAGAAGGTCAAACTATTAATAATCTTACGAAGAGATTTTACATGACGGATTAAAGTTATAATTGCAATTATGAATCTTTTTTTTTTCCAAATTTTCATAATTAGACAGCTTACCAGCATTTAGATGCCCTCCCGGGAATTGTGTTTCAAAAGGCAAATTATAATATCGACCACCCCAATGTACACCCTTCAATGAGACATTTCCGCGGACGGTTAAATATTCCACGGAATCGATATTGATACGAGATTTGTAAACATGGAGCTCTTTCTGATTGCCGAAAATTTCCAATTTATCCTCGTGAATCCGTATGCGAAGATCAAAATCGTCACCTTTTTTAAACGGATTCGACGATTTCTCTTCCTTACCCCATTTACCATTCTAAACAATTTCAGCAAATGGAAATGAATATTATATAAGGAAATTAATTTAAAATCATTATTACATAATTATTCACTGCAATAGACCATCCAATATTCAGTATCCTCAAACATTATTTA
This sequence comes from Dipetalonema caudispina, assembly GCA_013365325.1. Taxonomy (NCBI): domain Eukaryota; kingdom Metazoa; phylum Nematoda; class Chromadorea; order Rhabditida; family Onchocercidae; genus Dipetalonema; species Dipetalonema caudispina. The sequence goes on from JABVXV010000157.1 coordinate 19,158, forward strand.
TTCTGTTATCGATACGTATAACAACTAAAAAGAGAGTTTTTTTTTCTCTCTCTACTCCTTTTTCCCTTTCTTTCTCCATCTCTCTCGAAAGAAATTAATAGATAAGAAGTTGTAAAACATTTCGTTTTAATTTTTTGCAAAGCTTCAATTATCAGTTGTAGTAATGACAATCCTAAATATTACTCCATTATCTTCTAATATCTTTCTCTCGATTTATTCTATATTTTAGAGATTGATTTTCTCTGTAAAAGAATGATCGATGTAAATATCTCTTTCTAAGTGAAATAACATAACAGTAAATACAACCGTTACAGAGAATCTTATAATTACAAAGAATTGAAAGTTATTGCTTTTTACCTCGTCAAAGACAATCTAAAAATATTTCGACAAGAAAATCATCCACCATTTTTACTACAACTATTAATGAGCATTAATTGACAACAATGAGTCACTCATACCATTTATATTTTAGATTACAGTACTCTCTACAACGTTTCAATATTTCATTTTAAATCCTACCAATGGATTAGATTCCATGATATTGTCATCTTAAAAGATAAATTTCAACCTCGTAAGTGTTGTAGACCAATCTATTTTCCTTGAAATAAACTTTCATGTGAAAAATGGTAGCCTTTGATGATTCGATATTTGGTGAGCCATTCAATAAATTCACTTCAAACCTATAAAATGTTATACGTTCAGATGTGAATGGATGAAATTGTTAAAATTGATTCAAAACGACTAACTTTTAATCACATTTTGAATAATACCTCTGTATGGTATCCCAATGTTACTGATAAACGCTTATGAACTGTTTCGATCTATCAACTACCTAAATAACCTATCTCAGTGTACTAATTTGAAAAATAGTTTCAAAAAATATCCGATTATGCGTCAAATTCTGTTCTTAATAAATTATTTGTTAATTTTGTATTAACATGTCTAAATATTGAAATGTATAATTTACTCCGATGATGCAACAATGTTTATGGCAATAGGTTATATCAAAAGTATCATTTTCAAAGTCAATTTTTAACAAAAATGAGCATGATTTCACAAAAATTTAATTTGTTTCACTTTATTACAAAAAAATTAGTATAAAAGAGCATTTTATCATTGAAATTGGTTTTACTTACTCGGATGCATCAGATTCGATAGAGCCATGAACGACAAGTGTTTGACCAGGTTGCAATTTAGCGCCAAGTTTTGAGATGTAAGGAACTGGAATAGCCGCATCACCTGGATGAGCCTAAAAAACATTGGTGATATATTGACCTGTTAATATGCAACAATACTAATTAAAAAAAAACTAATTTTTAATCTTTGTTTAATGCTACTGGACTACTAAAATATTTTATGGATTACTTTCTGCATATTTAATTTCAAATTTTCGAATATTACGTCTCACTTTTTGCTTTCTCCATCTTTTCCTTCATATTGTGACAGCAACGTCTCCAATTCATTTTGATAAGGGGACAAAAAAGTCTCTTCCGTGGACTACTTTTGCATAAATTTCTTATAAAATATTAGGCGACATATAAATCAATAAATCAATTTTTTTTTTTTTTAAATTTATAACATTAGGAGACTGTGCATTCTTTTCATCTCTTTTTTATACCACAATTTAACAGCCATGTCTATTCTAAAGTTGGGAATTGATGAAATTTTTAAATTTTTTGCCGGATTATCCTTGATCACATAAGATCATTCTTGATAATTTGATAAAATGGCCTCATTTTGATCTTATTTTATGGTATAAGAAATACAAAACATTTTGTGTCATATCTGTCATATAAAAGCCATCTGTTATATTTTTTTTCTTCTGGTATAAAAAATATCTAAGCAAATCAATCATTCAATGATTTAGAAAATTTGGCAGAATATAACAGTATCATAGTTATCTCGTTCGACGGGGTTATATTTAAAATTTAGACCTCAGAGATACCAAATTATTACCGAGAAATCTAAAAAGTACGGGGAAAATTATCGGCTAGCAATGTGTAATACTGAATTAAATCAATAAATTTTGCCATTAAAAAATAATCTTGTAATCTATTAAGTTATTACAATCACTAAAAATTTAATTAAAAGCTTACCATTGAAAAATTTTTTGATGAAAGGAGTAAACTTCAGCAATGAAATGACAACAGAATGACTGGTTAGTAATAGTAGAATATAACTGTAATGGTAAGAAAGAGGGAGAAAGAGAGATGATAATATGAATTGACTGAGCTAGAAATATAATTGATAAATATTTTAAACAGAGAATGAAAAAAAATAGAAAGAATAAGAGATGTGAAGAAATTGGAAAAATTCAATAAAATTTGAGAAACAGAGGGAGAGTGTATTTTCTGTTCAACAATATGAATCATCAATCGTTATTGTCACCAAAATGAATCCATTTCAAAAAAGGACAAAAAAAAAAAAAAAAAACAAAAAAACTACGCAATAATATTTTTGGGATGCATTTGATAACATTACTAAATTTTTATTTTGGAGGAATTGTCGAAGAAAATAATTGGATAAAAGTTACGAATTAGTTAGATAAATAAAGGTTATAGAGTAACTGGGTTAAAGTTAATAATTAACTAGGTGAAGTTATAAACTAACTGGGTAAAAATTGCAAAAGTGAGAAATTGGATTACTTTTAAGCAAACGAATAGGCAATGAAAAAAAATTCATGAGTTATTGACTTTTTTTTTTTAATTACAAGCTGTGCATAAATAAAACATTTTACAATATTTGCTACAACAGTAAGAAAATTTAATTTGAAATTTTATTTTGGTTTTTTTTTTAGAATGAAATTTTATCATCAAATTAGATGTTATAAAATAGATAATTATTATTTGAATGTATGGAAAATAACAAGAAAATTGTTTGAAAAGAACATATTAATATGATTTGCAATTACAAGGATGTTTTGCCTGCATGATTTTATGAAATCAAAAAGTAATAAAGATTTTTCCTTTGAGCACAGATAAGCTTTACCATGGTAACCAATAAATTGAAAGGAAAAAATGCTTCTATTTCCTTTCAATTTATTTTTTGAAATTTCTTAATGCTAATGCTTTTAATTACAATATTTTCTTTTTCTTTTCCTTGTTATTTTCTAGTGTCATCAAATACCCAACCATACTCTTCTTAAGTTCATAAATTGGAAATTACTGATTTTTTTCACAGAATTTTTTAATTGATGAAATCTTCCTTCTTAATCGTATTTACTCATGTACTGAAGTATTCGTCAGAAAAGAAAAAAGCTCCAAAAGGATTACTTTTCTTTCCCCACCCTATATCCGATTAAAATACACTTTACTTATTGATATGATCTAAGCAATTTCACAGCGTCACACTTTTCCGTTTCATATAACGTTAGTGACATATTAGCAGCCGGGTAGCGTGGTTGCAATGGTGGCGTGGTCGTGCGTGGTAGTGTTTGGAGGGACGTGAGGGGACGGGACGTGCCGAATGGAGCAATTATTGTTGTACGCAGCAGTCTGGTTAAATGTGACTGGAAATGTAGTGATATCTTATGAGAGAATTGTATTTCAGGGCAATTGGGTTGGGAAGGTACAACGTTTATTAGAATTTAATAAAGTGATAAGTTGAAAGTTCATTGTGAGGCCTTTTTTTCTAGCAAGCGAAAAACATTGAAGTGGAAATATGTCAGCTGCAGATGGTGGCGCAGCTGCACTACTTATCGCAGGACTTGGTACTGGTGGTACCGACGTTATGTATGAGGATGATCTAACGGATAATTCAATTCCGGATATACAGGTGCACTATATTTTATTGTTTGATGAAGTGCAAATCGTCAAGTTACGGTATGCTTTTCAGTGGAGAGAAATAAGGGATAACTGAGAGAGTCATGTGACTAGACATTTTTGAGTCGGCTTACTTTTGCTTGTAGGAAATGGTGTAAGAGTACTTAATTCAGATATGTTTCAATTTCCACGGTACACTTTCTTTCTTTGATCAACACTTTACTATCATATAGTAGTGCATGTTTTCGTTCATAGAGGCAATTTGTTCTGTAATTCATCATGTTTTATAGAAAATAACGAAAAAGAACAACATTTTACCTTTGTGGGGAAATACACAGACGATGAATTTAAATGCATTAGTATTGGAGAATATTATCCAGTGTACCTATTACAAAAATTACCTTTCGGAAACGACAGGATTTCAACAACTTACAGAAGAAATCTATTATAGTGTAAGTTGCATTTTGTTTTAGTACGTTTGAAGTGAGAATATTCCGCTGTCTTTTCTGTTCTTCAAACTGTTAGTCTTTGGATAATAACTGCAGTTCCGGATACGAAACGTATGATTTATGCATAATTTGGTAGGTTTCAACTGAAGTTTCTTGGTAATCGAACCTTCGTGTTCAGTAACTTCGTTTCAGGTGAAACATTTAGAACCATGGGAACGTGGTACACGAAAGACTCAAGGAATGACCGGCATGTGCGGCGGGGTCAGTCGCTTAAGTGGTATTCGTTCTTTTCCTGGTATTCTATACCTTCATTAATTGAAAATTTAATCAAATATGATAATCTTTTGTGTACACAAGTTATGCAGGTTAACCTCTAGGTACGAGGTGTTGGTGCCGGTGGAGTGGTGAGTACGGCATTCTGTCTTCTTTATAAGCTTTTTACGATTCGGCTCTCCAGGTATGGATTTAACAGTGAGTTGCGACTTGCCTTTAATTCTGCTGTAGATTGCAAGTATTTTATTTTTTCAGTGGATTTACATCAGTGATGTCAGCAACTGTTTTATGGCATATTTTAAGATATAAACTTTCACTTCAATTTTAACATAGTTCTTGCTTGTATTTTAAAATATACGCGGTAACATTTTATATCTATTTCTACGGGCAAACAAAAAGTTGGCCACTTAAAAGTGTTTTACTGAACCATTACTAATTGTAGGTTGGTAATTGCTGTTTTCAAATATTATCTCCTATTTGTCAGCATTGCTTGCTGTTGCTGAGCATTTCTAAGACTACTTGATTTATTGCAAAATTTTAGGAAACAACTGGTTAGTATGATTAATAACAGCGATTCACCGTACATACGAGGTATCGGTTTCATGTATATCCGATTTTGTCAACCACCACAAGACTTGTGGGCCTGGATGGAACCTTATTTGGTAAGTATCAGTAACCAGTTTACCCTAAAATATTCTTTCTACAATGAAACGGATTTCTTTTGATTTGCTTTTGCTAATGTTTACTTTTTAATTTCTATTATGGCTTGCCTTGACACTATGTCATGCTGAGAAAGCAATGATTTAAGCAGAGATGCTTTTTTTTCATGAAATGCCATGCTAATAATTCTTTCATTTTTTAGGACGATGAGGAGCAAATCGATCCACGTTCTGGTGGTGGGGATGTGATGGTAATGGCACAAGTTGTAAAGATGATGCTCACTAAATTGGACTGGTATGGCACACTATTCCCGCGAATTCCTGTTCCAATTCAGGTATAATTAGTAGCGATGAATTTACTCTATTGAGTTACTGGATGCACTACACATCATCTGACTGTTGTAAGAGCTGAAGGTAAAATGAAGTTTCATGACCATGAAAAATCTGCACTATAGGATTTTACATCGAAAATGTGTTGAGAGGAGAAGTGCTACATGTTACAGCACTGATGATAACCTGTTATTAATATTTCGTTTTTGGTAATTCAGTTAAATAGCTTAATCATCTCTGATTCAATTATACGGAGGAGTGAGGATAAAATTTTCACGAATTTTACTATATTATATAAAGTAATGTTTTTGAAAATGTGAATTTATAGAAGGAGATTGAATTGAAATTTCGAGAAAAAGCAAAATTAGACTATCAACGAGAACATGGGTAATATTATTCTTTAATATTCTTTCCTTTTTTTTTTTACTTCTACTGTTTAATTGCCTTAACCTTTCCTATGTAGTAAGAAAACCTTTAAATGGTAGCACATACTTGGTTTTCAAAATTAAGTAGAATTTGCTACGTTTTATAGAATAAATTTTCTAATACAGAGATCGAGAGGGTGACCACGATAGACACCGAAGTCGAAGTAGATCGCGAGATCGGTTGCGAGAGAGATCGAAAGACCGGGACAGAGAGAGAGATCGGGAAAGGTCTCGTGAACGTGACAGGGAGAGGACTAGGGGAAGATCTCGAGAAATTGACCGAGCTCGGGAGAGGAGGCGAGATTCTCGGTCAGTAAATAATCATTATCATACTAACAATGTAAAGATCTTAAAATAACATGCACATGATATGGTAAAATTTTTTTCTGTTTTTGGCCAAGTATAAGTTGATCAGATAATAGAAATTAGATTTCCTGAAACAAAAGTTATGTTCACCATGGTAGATTCGAACCTCTATGCTTACAGATCTGATTGTTTCTCATCAAAAGTTATTTGTTTACATAGTTCGCTATAAATGTATGTAAGTAGCTGCAGTGACGATTGAATTCTTTCACATGATATAACTGTAAAAAGAGCAATGCTGCAGAACTTGATGTTGTTTTTATCAGGGAAGATTTTGCTTTTTTTATTGTAGGGGCAGATCGAGAGAAAAGTCTATCACAAGATCAAGTCACACTAATGACAAGAAGCGGAAGCATGGTGGTCATCGATACAAGTGTAAACATCATTTGCGGCATCATCATTGTCGAAAGCATAAGGAACATTGTCCAACAAAGGCCAAAAAGTGAGGCGATTTCAAACTGGTTATTGTAGTTACCCTGATATATCTTTTTTCATCCTGTATTAGTTGTTTTATTAAGGTGGGATTTTCAGCTGAGGAATGGAGCAACTGATCTTTTTAAATTTTTCATCCTTACTTAACTGATAAATCACGAACAGGATCGCGGGCCAGGATGTATTTCGGATGCCTGTCATGTCACGACAAAGTTTTACCTTCCATTCTGAACAATAATGTACACTATTATTTTACAGTTTTATCAATTTCAGAACAAGCCAGGAGAACTTGGAGAAAAATACAAAATCTTGAAGCAATCTGTGTGTTTTTTCCTTCTTCTGTATTTACTTTTTTTGACATCTGCAGACTTACGTCAAAGATGGTGAAAGTATGGCAATCCAGTGCTTTACAATTATATGCATATTACTCACAATCACTGGCCTAATGTCGCAATCTTTAAAACTGTCTTGCTTATAGCATTTTTTATTCATTTCAAAAAGATTATCTTGTTAGACGCAATCATTAATGCTACTCCTGTGGTGGTTTTAAAGACTGTGAGGTTAAATCAGTAATTGTAAATGAGCATAAGAAGTTTTTGAGCGAATAGGACTATGAGATGAAATAAGTGACATCTGCAAATGTACTTTTGATAAACCAAATGTTTCTGCAATTTGTTCGTACTTATTGTCTTAAGGAAGAAATCAGTTTATTTAAATGAATTTGATGAGCAACGATAACGTTACCTCGACCTGTGGGAATCGAATACTCTGCTCTTTGGTGTTTATTTGGACTTTAGATGAAATCTTTGTTATTTGATTCCGGTCGATTTTTTCCACATTGAGATATCGCTGTGTTATTTGAATGCTTGAAGAATATCAATAAATCATGTATAGATGTTTTTGCTTATGTATTTCCTATATGGTCTTACAGTCCATTTGTGTATGTACTTTAAACGTAAGTTTACAGCACCACTGGAGATGTAATATTTATCGGTATTATTGTTCACCGAATTTCTTAATTGTAGATCATGGCGGATGTTGGGAACTGGTGTCTAATTGAGTCAGATCCGGGCGTTTTCACTGAATTGATTCGTGGATTTGGTGTTTCCGGTGTACAAGTTGAAGAACTCTATAGTCTAGATAAACAACTATTCAGTGATCTCAAGTAGGTGGATATTTTAATTCTCTGTTTTTAAGATGTTTTGTCCGATTATGTTTTTTATCGATTCATAATTTTAGGCCAGTTCATGGATTAATATTCTTATTTAAATGGCGCGCGGGTGAAGAGCCTTGTGGTAGTCTGGTCCTCGACAATAATCGAGTTTTCTTTGCACAGCAGGTGGTGTTCCATTTATTTACTGGTGTAGTGAAGGTCTGCCTTCAGATTTTTCAAGGATGGATCGGTTTCCTTTTTTCTTCTAGATATCGGTTATATTATCCATGACCTGTACACTTTTTGACATTTATGCCATTTCCCATTATAGGTGATCCAAAATGCTTGTGCTACACAGGCAATAATAAATTTACTACTAAATACGAAGGGCGAATCAGGTATCGTGCTTGGTCCAATTCTGGAAGAATTCAAAAGTTTCACGCAAAATTTTGACCCTATGGTAAGTATTTACGTAAATGTTGTAGCCACATTACAATGTCGGTGATCCATAATATCTATGTTAAACTTATGCTAAGTGTCCACGTCAAGTCTATTGCATAGGAGAAAGCTTTTCGTATGAAAATAACATGATTGCTCTAAATATCCAACTTTGCAGAAATACTTTTATCTTTGGTCCTTACAGAACTATAACACAGCGTCTCCTCTTGTATTTGAAGCAAAATTAATCTTCATTCATGTTCACTCGTAAAAACTTCACCGATTCCTATGTTAAATATTTTCCGGTCAAGATTTGGATTTATCTAAAAATTGCTAATGCGAAAAGAAAGAGAGCGAAATATGCTTCATATTTCTTACTATTATTTCATAAAATTTTATGTGATACATAAGCAGAAATGAAAGAAAGATAGTGGGGTTTCAACTTTTGGTTTAATGTGAGTACTTGCTTTCAGAATCGTGGTTTATGTCTTGGCAACAGCGAACCAATTAGGAAAGTTCATAATAGTTTTTCACGACAACATCTTTTTGAATTGGATATTAAAGCTCCAGAAAAGGTTTCTTATTGCTAGTACATTTAAAATGGTAAAACAGGCTATTATGTAGAAATATCAAGAAATTACAAAAGTGGCTCGTCTTTGCACTATTGCATCTTTTTAGTGATCGTTTCCGTAATATCGAGCTGAATTAGTTTTCTATGTAGAAATGCTGAAGCTACTGTAATTAATGATAGGGAGTTTAGTCATCTCCATATTTGGATAAAAGCTGTTTAGTAGAGATCATATCTATCTTAGTATTTAGGAAGATAATTACCACTTCATCACTTACGTTCCTGTGGATGGTCATATCTATGAACTGGATGGTCTTCGTGAGGCACCGCTGGATTTAGGTGCTATTAGAGAGGGAGAAGATTGGGTGGATGCTGTGCGACCAATCATCAATGCAAGAATCCGAAAGTTAGTTTATCTTTATCAGCCTGTCGTTGAGTGCTTATAATAAAATCTTCAGCCGCGAAGTATTTTAAGGTATAGCGCAGGCGAGATTCACTTCAATCTCATGGCTGTTATTTCGGATCGAAAAATGAAATACCAAAAACGATTATCCGAACTCGCGGAGGTAAGTTCTCTTAGCTTTGCTATTGAATATGCAGTAATGACATCGCTAGAATCATGTTTTTATTCATTTAAAAGGTATTTGGGTGATCGGTTGCATAAAGCACTGGTATAGTATTCTATTATGTATCACTTCGGTATTAGATAATCGTTGCCATTCCTAAATAGTTATGAAATGCTCGGCCGTATGTCATGGAAGACATGGGAGATTGTCTTTATGGGACTTGTTTTATCGGCGTTTTGTTAAAATATTCGGTTATCCCAAATGTTTTGTTTTTCAGTCAACAATGGAGACTGATGGTAAGGTGGAGGAAATGAATCACCTTCAGGCACTGATTGCTGCTGAAGAAGAAAAGGAAAAATCATTCAAAGCAGAAAATATTAGACGTCGTCATAATTATATACCTTTCATTGTTGAATTGTTAAAGGTATTAGCTAAAGAAGGAAAACTGGTGCCATTGGTACAAGAGGTATTTTGTGTTTTTGTTTTTTTATTTATGTATTGATTTATCCAAACTTTCGAAGCTTACTGCACAGACCGAAATCTGATGCGAGATTTATCATGTTCTTCAATTCGGAACTTTTTCCTTCTTGAATTTGCAGAATTTTCCATGTAAGGAAATATACTTGTTTTTAGGCACAGGAAAAAGCAAATCGTAAAGCAGCGGAGAAGAAGTCAGAAAAATCGAGAGTTAAGATCTGATTAATCATTTGCAATGCGTTTTGTGTGATAAAAATTTTCATACATTTGATTTCTTGCTGAATGAAAAGAAATACCAAACGATGGTTGATATATCACATGAAAAAATGAGGAGGATAACTGATAGATCTTTGAGTTCAATCCATTTGCTTTATATGCATGTTGGGTTTTTTGGTCATTTCAATAGTGATAATGGTATTCTACTTCACTGGGATTCTTGGATAATCAGGAAGGAAAAGAAGTCATTTTTTTGCATTTTGGTTTGATTTTGTATTTACAGTGATTATGAAGTTTTAAAGCAATACTTGGAATCACTTGTTCTTCATTGTTGCTCCATTGTGGTACATCGTGTGGTCATCTGTACCAATTACGCCTGTAGTATTTACCACTTTTCCCCATGAGATAATTCGTTGTGATACAAATATTTTGATCTGAAAGGCAATATGGAGAGCTTAAAAAAGTTACTTCGACAATATAAAAGTGAAATATCGGATGATTATACGATGCTTTGCATTCAAACTCGTCTTATTCGTATAGAAATTGACAATCAGGTAACACTACTACAGTAACGACAAATGCATGAACGAAAGTTGAAAAGAGAGTATGTAGCCATCATTTCTACTATATAAATTGACGAGGTGGAAGTTGGCAAATATTTGAATACGGTGTAATTACTACCGGAAAGTAGTTATAAATACTTCTGGTATCTCATATTTTGGTAGAGTAGTTTCGCAAAAATCTTGTCATCTTGCATGGTTTACTGCTCTACATATTCCGCTAATCCAGATGATAGCAAGCATGAAACATCTCACCAAAGATTCCTGCAGCAATAACTGTCGTAGTAGCCGTTTTACCTTTTAGTTCTTCCATCTCTCCTACGAAAGTATTCATCTATATATTGTCATGAGTAGACTAAAAGTGTAATAAGATTCCAGAATCTAAAATTTCAACATTTAATCGACAATTTTGACTCTAGAAGGCTATTAGTGATGTTAACAGTGTTCCACCGAAATTTGGGAATTTCAGTCGAAAATATCAGTTAAGTTCGATGAAAGACCCATCATTTCAGAGGGAGAAGTAATTGTTAGTGGTATGAATAATCGTCGCAACTGGAAGCATTCTGTTTTACAGATTAAGCGTTATCAGCAAAGACTTAAATCATTGCAATCGCAAATGCACAGAAAGAGATCGCAACTAATGGATGTAATAACCAATATGACACCTGTAAAATATGACATTGAAAAGATAATGCAAACATTTATATGGACGGCTCTTCTCCTATTAATGCACTCCGTTGTCGCAACTTTTTCCACATATTTCTTTTCAATTTTTATTAAATTAATTATAAGGTAACATAATTTTATTAATTTCTATTATAGTATTAATTTCTTAACATTTATCTTTATTTAAATACTAATCCAACGTAATGAGAATGATTCGTACATCCTTCTATCATTGATTCATTTATTATTTTATATATGCAAACAACCTTGGATGATAATTTTATCATAAATGAAAACTTTAATATTCTGAATTACTGCAACTTTTCAAAACTTTTAAATATCATTAAACTTTCTCGTTTGTTCCAAAAATAATTCAACGATGCTCATTGTTTCAGCAATTTTATGGCTACTATTTTTGCTTATGTTCTTTTACCACTGATAACATATCACTATATTAACAAATTATCAGTTAGTAAATATGCATGGAATGATATGATGCTACGACATGCATTACTTACACTTGCTATGATTGAAGTAAGTGGAAAAGCATATGTGAAAAACACATATACACAATATTGCTAACACTTTACACTAAGTGATTTGTTTGTAGGGTTTATTAACAGGTTATATACTCTCCAATCGTATACTTCATGGTTTACCTCCGCTTGCTGCATTAACGCCATGTTTTATTGGTGTTATTGCGCCAGTACTTCAATCAACAATAAGAAAGTAAAGCATTGTTCTTATGTATTCAAATCTGATAATTCATCATCACTTCAACTGAAATAATTAATTCTTTTCGAAGTGAATCTACTATTACTGCAACTGCTTCTACCACGTAATACTAAGACATGGGTACTGTATTAAACGGGCCAACGCTATAATCAAATACAGTAATCATAAGATAATATTGCTATTAATTGGAATACGGTAGTATATCAATGAATTATAGTATGATAGAATTTTTAAAAAAATGAATGGTCAATTAAATTAATTAAAACTATTTTCAATTTTTTTTTTTAGTGAACGTTCATTATTGCTCTTAGTGACAATCATTGGTAGTTTTTGTTGTCATATATTAATTGGAATGTTATTTGGTTTAACTGTTCCTTACATACTTTTGGTAGTCTTTTATACAACAATTGGATTCATCACATTGCAATTTTTAATTGCAAACATTGATGAGAATATGGTTTGTGTATTATCATAAATTAACAAAATATTTTTGAGATAAAATTCTTTTTCATCTTTCCCCTCTCCTCCTAAAAAATTTTCTTCTTTTGAAATTTTTTACGAAAAAAAAAATTAAAACTGTAAGAGAATAAAATGCCATTTTCGAGGTGCAATAATTAGGCTCACATATGCCTATTCAAATGTGCATCATAGATGTATCAAGAAAATGACCTAGTCATCTGAAATGATGTTGGCAAGATTGCATGACAATTAATTATCATTTTGTTTAATCAACATTACACTAATCATTCGATCTACCCAATAATTTAATAATAATACAAAAATTATAGGCATTCACGCATATCTATCAATTTACTATCTTTTATTTTTCATTATTGGCAGAATCTTTTGTTTACAAATTATTTGGCACAAAATCGTAAGAGATGTTGTATTTTTGATTGCTCTAATCATCAAAAAATGAAACAGGAAGAAAAAAAGGAATAAATGATGATGTTAAAGATGTATTATTTAAATACATAGTTATTCAGTTTAAATAAATTTGATTTTAGATTTAATCTAAACAAGAAATGGTTTTTTTTCTTTTTTTCTTTGTAGGTTAACATTCTAACAACTGGAATTGATAAAATATGCCAAAATTCTTTCTTTTTCAAGGATAAAACAGAATAGAATAACACCAAACAATGATAGCAGAAAAAATTGTTGAATTACTACTTTTCTTTTAAATTATAAAAAATGTAATTTGTTAGTTTTATGAAACATTAATACTCATTTTTGTCGGGATAACAGTAGAAAGAAAAATTAGGCAAACATTTCACGTTCTCAGAAGTAGAAAAAAGACATATCTTGAAAGACTTCTATTAACTGTTTAAGATTGCATATCGTATGCTAAAGATTTATTTCAAAAAATTTTCAAGTGGAACATCATGAAGAAAAAAGAGACAGATGAAAATAACAAGATGGACAGATAAAAAAGGGAGAAAAGGTTAAAGGTCAACAGACTAATAACTGAGCATTAGAAGTGGAAGCTTTACATTGTTAATGGAAATGTTAATCAAATGTATTTAATTAGAGGATGAGCATAACCTTATTGTGTTATCTAACACGATGAGATGAAAATAACGCTCGGTTCAATTCGCCTTCTAAAAGTTAATTACATTTCCTTAATTGACATTTGTTCTGACGAGCTTACGTATTTAGTTAGTGGATGAAAAAATGTTAAGGTAATAATTTTGGTACATTTGGATAGGATAAGTTGGATTAGAAATAAAGTAAATATGCTTGACTAGGATATTTCATTGGAGTATTTATCTGAATAATCTAATTTTTCATTTTTTTTTTTTTTTCGTTTAACTAGTTTTTCAATTAAGCAAATAATATGGATCGATATGATAGATAGATAGAGAGACAGGATTGCTAGATTCATTCTTTCCTAACCAATTCTCTAATTCATCTATTTAGGTTACGGTAGCGCAGTAGAATAGATCTATTTGATGATATTATTAGAGCTTTTTTTAGAGAGGGAAGAAAGAAAAGGAGAACAATAACTGTATGTAGTAAAGCTTCAAGGGCAAATTGAATCTTGCGATTCTGCAATATCAAATATAGTCTTCATCCAATAGATGCCAACTAACTCCACCCGTATTATCGAGGGAATAAAGGGTTTGGCAAGAAAAGGATGAAAACGGGGGATCTACTGTTAAGCAACTCTTATCTTGTTATTGCTTACGTTCACCGATCCTACTGTAGCTGTAATAGTAGTGGTAGTAGTAGTAGTAATAGCAGTAGTTATAGTGCGGTAACTGATCATTTGTAATATCACCATGGACCCAATTCGACCATCAAAATCTACCGCATTGTTTGAGAATAATAATAATAATGACAATGACAATAATAATGATAGTAATAGTGTGCTACCAATATGGTTTCGGAATTTCACATCTGGTCACTCTATTTTTTCACTGCTATCACAAACTTCTTCATCATTTGCTGAACGAACATTATCAAAAAATGTACCGACACAACCACCACTACCAATATCATCGTCATCAACACCACCATCTGTATTATCATTATCCTCATTTCTTTCAAGTGATCCTGTTATGTCAGCAATTCCGTTTCCAATTACATTAATACGTGGTGATAAACTTCAAACGGTTAACCTTCGACTACAATTATCTTCAAATGAAACCGGTATGATTTAAAGGCTTTTTCGCATGTTAAATTTATCTAATGGTTTATCTGTAATGTACGGTATCCTTATTATACAGTATTCTCTTTGCATTGTACAGATGTATTATTGTATTCTTGTTTAACATTTCCATTGCATGCATATATACTTAAATTACATTTTTGTAAATTTGATCACTTTCTGTCATACTATTTCAACAAAACAAATTTCCTGTATATGACCGATCTTATTTGAATAAAATAGAAAGATATTATCAATGGCGAGATACTGTCATCGTTACAGTAACAATTTTGGTCAGAAGTTTTTACACGCTTACATTTTTACTAACTTCTGGAAGAAAGTAATTTTGACCTGCTAGTAATGTATGATAATAATTTTTGAACGATTCGGACAATATTATTTATTAATCGAATAAGGATTGGTAATGATAAATGTCAATGATAAATGTATGAGGAAAAGAATTTCCTTAATCAGAATGCTTAAAACATGTAAGAACAGATTAAGAACAAAATGAATTTGACATAATTTTGTCATCCTTTCACAGTGATAAAAGATATCTTATCAACGAGAGAATATTGTGACAATGTCTTACTATTGTGCTACTCATGTGCTGGACGATATTTCCATGTGGTATTTTGCTCAGCGCCAAATGGTTTCAATACCGGTGACCAATTTAGTGTTAGTTGCTTGTCACCACTACCTTCTGCATAAGCTGTGACCTTTAGATAACCTTTCCTTTCTTAATTTTCCTTCCATTTCTTCGTTTAATTCACTTTATGCTTAGGTATAAAGATCACTCTTGGATCAATATCATATCACTGCTGCTAACAAATATTTAGATGCCATCAAAATGGCAATCACTTTGTAAAGTAGCAAATGTGGAAGAGGCCAATATTCGAAATGGAATTGTTCTTCGCAATATTGAATTTGGTGAGGAAATAATTATATGTAATGAGTCTGAAGCACTACTACTCGAATCAAGCAAGATGCTTCAGAATAATATGAAAGACCAACAGTTGGAAATGATGCAACAAGAATTAACTGAAACAGGTTAACAAATCCACTGTTATTCAATCTCTTCAAAATTTTATTCTCGTTCTTATCAAATTTAATTAAATTAGTAAAAAATTAAATTAGCTTTTATTACTATTGAGCTGTTTTGTTTCACACTGCTAATATTCCTTATTCTCTTACAATAATTAATTGTAATAACAATCATCCAAAATTATATATCTAAAATGATTGAAAAAAAGAAAAGCTGATAGAAAAAGATGTAAATTAAAGTTAATATAAATTGGAAATTTTTAAGTCTCAAATTGACGCATAACAAATAATACAAATTGATGGCAAAAGGCTTTCGATTAATACTTTATATTAATGCGAAAAAATACAATATTTTACTATTTTGAAAACTCATTTTTACTTTTTCAAGTATTAGTCAAAATAAAAAAGAAACAAAATAAAATATAACTTTTGCTGGATTATTTGTTGTTGGTTTATTTCATTTTAAAGTAAGTAACTTTAGAAAAACGTTTTATACAGTGCTTTATTTCTATTATTAACACTATTATTGCTGTTATTATTATTGTTATTATTTTTATTTTTACTTTTATAATAATTATTGTCAAAGTTAATAATAGCAGCGTATGAAACCAAATATTGTTGTAATGAAGAAAATAAGAATGGTATCAATTTAATATCGATTTATGACTTCCCTTTTTCTCCTTTTTCAAGTATTAATTTAAGCCATTTTCAAGTACCTATTTAGGCCTTATTTCAAGTACCAATATTACATTCAAACCAAATATACATCACGTTTACAAATAACTAACACAATGGAATACTAAAGAAAATGTACATATACTACTTATGGAATAGTTTCTCCATTTCGTGATGATTACAAAGCGTCGAGGTGGCACTTAGTACATCTAATAGTTTGACATTAAAATTTTCAATCAGTACAAATATCCGAGCAAATTCTACCACAGAGAAATTTAACATTAAAAAAAAAATATTGATTAATGTACTTTACATTTATCAATTAATAGATTAGCAAAATATTATGCATTTTTAAATCTTAAATTCCTAATTTTGGATTTTTATAACATCTTTTTTCAAACTAAAAGAAAGAAGGAAAAGTTTCCCATTGAATTATAGCTAAAGTACAATAGTTAATTTTTCATCGGAACATTGTAGATATAAGATGATCCTTGTCTTTCATTTTGGTAAATAATGATGAACTTGACAAATTTTGAAATACATGAATTATTTAAGTGTTTAATAACACCAATATAAATTGAGAACGATAATAATCGACAAAACTATTAGGACACAACAATACGACAATCTTGAAATTAGTAATTATATCCTGCATATAATTAGTCCCAATCTGACTAAATTTGTCTACGCATACCATTTTTACCGAATTGTTAATGAAATTCAATTTAAAATTATTATGAAGTGAAGATTAACAAAATCTAGGCCTTTTTTGTAGAGCATTTTGGTGGTTATAAATGTGATCGTTGCGGTAAAATGTTCACTTATGCATATTATCGCGAGAAACATCTCAAATATACGCGATGTGTTGATCGAGGTGATCGTAAATTTCGTTGCTCCATTTGTCCACGGTATTGAGAATTCATTTTTAAATATGAATTTTGTTTGTATTAAATTTTCACTCTTAAAAGAATATTTCATTAATTACTTCGCGAAATTTTATTAATTCTAATTTTTCATATAATTTCTTTTGCAAAAGAAATTATATGAAAATTATATGCAAAAGAAATTATATTTCTTTTACTTAAATTTGAGTAGTAATGAATGATAGTATTCCGGTTTGAAAATAAGAATTATAATACAGATCATTCGAGAAACGTGATCGGTTAAGGATTCACGTATTGCACGTGCATGAGAATCATCGGCCTCATGTGTGTTCCACGTGTGGCAAGTCGTTTTCTCAATCATCAAGTCTTAACAAAGTATGAATCGTCTTCTTTTTTAAGACTTAAACAATTAACACAATTTGATATTCCATTTTATTCTAGTAGCTATTACATAATTTCTTTCGTTTGATTAGTGTTATCTTTGAAAGGCATTGATTTATTAAGTTGAGTATTGTGTATAAGTTCTATTTTATGAAATTCAATAATATCAATACTTCATCCAATTAATCAATAATTAAAGTTTATAGGCTTATAAGCTTTTTTTCAGTTAAAATTGAAATAAATCGAAAATTAGAAGCTTAAAGTCCATAAAACTATTAACAGTTTAATCAACTGGTAAATTGAAAATAAATGCAAAAACTATTATTGCGACTCACACTTCAAAAAGGTTGACTTCGTTTTGATATAAATTTCAGGAAAGCCTTTTTAATTAGTTTATTTTTAGCATTTCCGAGTGCATTCTGGTGAACGACCGTACAAATGCGTTTTTTGCAGTAAAAGTTTCACGGCAAGCAGTATCCTTCGTACGCATATACGGCAACATAGTGGTGAAAAACCTTTTCAGGTACGTGTAATATCCTTTCCTCTTAAATCATATCATACTGTGATAAAATTAAAAACGTGTAGCAATCTAATCTTTTTTAACAAAATGATTTTCCACTAATATCAATGAATACTAATAGATTGGAATGCAAAAAAAATCTTTGGATAATGAAAGAGTCTTGAAATTTCTTCATCTCATCCGTCTATTAATTAACTAGCCAATTAATTAAGCTCTTTGCTATTTTAAACCATTTGTTTCTTATAATTACTGGGGCATCCAATAATAATAATAATATGATTAGCAACCTATATCTAATAAATTTCTATTATTTCACCATCTTCATAATTCATAATTATAGTGTGCTAATTGTGGTAAATCATTTGCATCGCATGCAGCGCATGATAGTCACGTACGTCGAACTCATCAACAACAACAACAACAGCAACAGCAACAACAACAACACCAATGTAGTGTTTATCGTTGTCAAATGTGTCAAAAAACATTCGAACATGAATTACATCTTAATTTTCATCAGCATTGTGTTCATTCTACAACTATTTCTTGAAATTAAATTTAAATTATTACTATCATTTTCTGTTAGAAAAATCAGAAGTGATATATTATTGTTGCATGCTACGACTTTTTTTTTTTATTAAATGTATAGAAATGATAAATTATATGAATGAAAAATTAAAATAGTATTTATATGATTTTTTTTGTCTTTTCATATATTTTCATATATGAATAGTATCATCAACTAACGGGCATGGATTATAAAAATCATCAACTAACGGGCATGGATCATAAATATCATCAACTAACGGGCATGGATTATAAATATCATCAGGACATATCTTATTCCAAAGATTGGTTGCTTCATGTTGTAACCGTTCTGATAATGCTGCCATCATATCTTCAACACATTGTTCAATTTTCATCGGTGAAAGACTCATATTTTGTTGTACTTTTAATATTCGAAAAAGAACTTTCTTAGCTTCAATAGTTCCATTAATATCTCGAAGTCTTCCAGCAAGTACTTCAGTTCGTATTCGTTCATGATCCAATTCTTGATTAATGAATCTCTTAGTTTGTCCCTAAAATATATTAATATATTCCGATTTATATTTATGCTTAGTAATGTTTTTTCTTTTCTCTCTTTTTCCTTCTTTTCTATTATTGCATATTTTATCAATAAATAAGCAAATTTTTGCTTGAGACTGAAAATAAAATCAATCCTATCTATTTTATTTACTTATTTTCACCATTAATAACATTTTCTTGTTCACTTCCTATTGTAACCATATCACTGAATAACCATACTACGTTTGTTTGGCAATAATTACTTCCTCTGTTAATTATAGTAATCTTATATTTGTAAAAAATTTGATTTTTCATATTTCACTGAAATTCTTATTACCCTTTTTCAACCCATTTTGATAAAAGAACAAAATTAAACAATTAAAAAAACAAAATATGATAAAGTAACAACGAACAACTAACCAAAACATGATATTTCCTAGCCCATGCTTTCATCAAATCATAAAATTTATATCTTGATATGTTCATTTCTTGTTCATACAAATTACAAAAATCTTCTGTTCCATTTTGTGGTAATTCTCGCACAAATGGCGGAAAATCATCCACGTCCCATTCTTCACATTTTAAGGATAGCAACGGATATATCATAACGAGTAATATTAGTATCATTAATTCCATACCGTAATTCATATTCATTTTTGCCATCCTTCTTTCAATTATATAAAAAAGAAGAAAAATTAAACAGCAAACGAATTATTTCACTAAATTACTATCAATAATTAATTTCATCATTTTATTTCCTTTTCCTTTTTCCTTTTTCAAAATTATGTGAACAAGTATTTTATTAATGAATAAATTACTTAGCAATGAATAAACAAGTAAAATTACGGAAAACTTTTAAATTCTTCATAAATTTTTCAAAATTACTCACTAATATTAGTTCATCATCGTCTTTTTCACTTTCTCTACTTTTATTTTAAATTCTATTAAAAGAAAAGAGAAAAATAAAAAAGTATCAAAGGCGAGAATAAGGGTAAAATTTCAATAGTTAATATCTGCAAATTATAAAATGAATCAAAATATTGTTTCCTTTTATAACAATTGAAATGTTCAATGAACCACCTGTTCACGCGTATTAATTAAAATCGAATAAAACAAGTAACAAAAGAACTCCAAACATCGCAATTAAAAAAAAAAACAGAAAAAAAGAATGTTATTGAGTATTACTTGTCATTTTGGGTAATTTATTGTGGGATTATTGGGTTTATCTGCTCAATTTTAGGTTGCAATAGTTTACTGTTAGTAACAATTTGTCACTTTCAATTTGTTCAATTTGATATTTCAAAATACTGCTGGCATTGAAAAGTTTTAATTACCTTTATTTATTTTCAACATCATTGTTTAGGTATAAAAAAAGCGGGGACTTCCAAATCGATAAAATTGATTTTTGATACAAATGAAACTTGTGAAATCATTTAGATTTGTAAGTCCATCATTTTCTCCTTTTCGCTCAATATTTATAATTTTTTTTCTTGCTCAATGTTAATAAATTGATATAATTGGTTTTTGGAACATTCTAAGATTATTTTCGAAAAAGTAAGTTTAGCAAAATTTTATGAATGTTTTTATATCAAATTTTCAGCATCTTGCAGTTATTTCAAATCATCTAAAAATCATTTGTATTTAAAGAGAAAAAAAATTTGTATACATCAAATTTGTTTATGAAAAGACTTTCCACTTTTTTTTTAATGTGTGATTCTATTTTTGTTAAACTGAATGATTCCGCGATGATGGGAAATACTGCAAATCAAATGTGAAATAAAATTTTGTTTCAAATTTTTTAAAAAGAAAGAGAAAACAATAGTCTTCAAGTAATTTAAATGCAAATAAAGAATGCAATATAGAAACAATAAAATCGAAAAAATTCTGTAATAATTATAAGTTTTTCCAGACAAAAACTTTTCAAGAAGTAAATAACTTCTTAAGAAGTAAAATTCCAAATTCCTTCGCTTACAATGAATTGTCTAAATTGTCTCTTTTAAATAAATGAACACAATTTAAAGTAAGTTGTATTTTACGGAAAAAGTCATATATTAGTGTAATTGAAATGAGTGGAATTTAAAAACCAACTGAAATTATTCGTTTAGCTTTTAGTTCAATAATTTATGAGAGTATAATGTAAGCAAAAGAATATTTGACATAATCGATTTTTAGATAAAAAAAATATTTCTTTTTATCCTGTAAAATGCACAAATATGCGATTTTAATTATTTTCGATCTTCTTTTATATATTTTCCATTTTTTATTCTGTATTCCTATTCTTTTTATTCATTCCATCTTCCTTTTAACTTTTTATTATTCTACAATCATTTTAAATTCCTTATTTTTGTACTTTTTTTTTCTTCTTTTTTTATATAATTACCACTTTTATTCCCTTTTTTCCATTAATTTCTTTTTACAGCATTTCCATTGCATATTTTTATGTATTGTTGAATAAACTCCCTTTCTGGCTAATATAGTACAGTATCCTTTGTAACAATGTTACGGTTAGAAGGAAGTGATAGAGACGTATGATAAGAGATATCATTTGGCCAAATCCAAATGGTATGTTTGGATCAGTTAGTTAGTAAAGATCACCAATATCAAAATTTAAAGATTTGTTTAATTTTAAAGTTATTTTAGATCGACAAATACTATTCGATAATGTATTTTTTTTTTTTCACAAATATTTCCCATCCTAAAATTTTTAATAAATTAAAATGATATAAATATTGTAAGTTATTTGTAGGAAATGACAGAGAACGGAACAGTCGGTTGGTGTTCAATTCGAAATATTCAACAAACAACAATTGCAATCATCCCTTACATCTTATCAACGTTATTATTTTCGATCATTTCAGTAACAGCATGTGGAAAACGATCTCGACTGTAGGCTTTTATTATTGTTAAGTAAATTTAAATTAATCATATAATATTATTTGAGGAAAATATATTGAGTGAATTATGCATAATCTTAAGATTATAGTTAGTTTATATTAATTAAAATATTACAGAGATGAATATCCAGAAAGTGAAGAATCATATTCATATACATCAAAGTCTGAGGAAAATCGAAGGAATAAAAGCATGCAAGATACAAGGTTAAGTTTAACAATTGACATATATCAACATTTTGTATATAAAATATATTGGGATCAAATCACAACAATAATACATCCTAACTTTGAGTCACAATAAAATATGTCATCATTGAAATGTGAAATAATCAATACTTAACAACAATTAATTCACTTCAAAATTCTATGTTGTTCTATCATAGGTTTAGTTTAAATTAAAAAGCGAGAAGTACATTTCCTAGAATCTTAATATAAATTTGATTTTCCATTAGATACCTGTACTATTTTACTGTTTAGTTCAAATTTTAAAATAAGAAGTATAGTTTCTAGGATTTGATAAATTTATGAAGGATATATAAGAAAAATATAACCGGAAAAGTGTGATACAAATAATTCTCATCCTTTTCCACTTTTTACAAAAAAGGGGAAAAATTGCTCTAAAAAAATGCTCTGACAACACTTTATTCTTGATTTAATTATTATCTAATTATGCCAATTTTAACACTAATATTCTTAACTTGGTGACATATTATTGAGAAGAAAGGTCTGCTAATTTTATTTCATACCTTGTTCAAATTATATAATATTTACTTTAAAAGAACCAGGAAATAGCGGGATCTCTTACAATCTGAATCAGATCATAGCGATAAATGATTGGAAAGGAAAAATTTCGCCAACCTTTCTTAATATTTTTCCAAGCCAAAAACTTTGTTATTTAATTTGACAACATGTGAAGGATTTGATAAATTATTAAAAAAGTCATGTAAAACAGAATTTCTGTCGAACTGCGGAAGTCATAAACAGAAATACAGGAAAAAAACAAGCAAAAAAGAACAACTCAGATTTTGGTAATAGCAGGAATTTAAATCAAGCCATTCAACCTAAAACACAAATAGTGAGATCTTAGGTAATTACTTCACTCATGCCTCTATATCAAACATTAGTACCCAATCCTGAGGAGGACGATTTCCTGTAATTAATTCCCGACATAACATAACACAAATAGGATATATTTGATTTTATTCCTGCAGTGTTACACCCACTTATTGAATTTATATTAATTTTAGCCCACCAGTAACTTAACAATCATTAGTATTAAATTATTCCTGTCAAATTTCATTTCGTATTAGAATTTTAAAGCTTTGATCATTTCAGTATGAGAATCAACTATTGTTTTACCAGATATGAACATCAAATAATTTTAGCTTGAGGAAACTACCATTACCAACAACATCTATAGCAGTTGCTCCAGCAGAAAAAGATGCCCAAATTCCAGAATCTGTTGTCACTGAAGAAATCTTTGTACCAATTGGGAAATCAGCGAGGTAATATACGGAAGAATCGTCGCATTTTAGACTTTTTGAAAGTTATTTTCTGTATAACTTGTGATTCTTGAATGATTATGAATTGAAAAAAGAAGGAAACAAGAAAACTTTTTTTTTTAACTTTATGCTATACAAAACTCAAAAACTGCATAACATGAAATGTCTTTGAAAATTCCGTCAGCGAGATACTAATTTCTAATAATAAAAGACTAGCGGAAACATAAACTTTTAGAGATCCTCCACCTTCAAAAGGTGTAATGACTGCAAACAAAAATAAAATAACAGCGCAAACTGGAGCTGGAACACCTCATACGAGAATACCGACAGGTATACGATTTACGGAGGAACGACATCGATCACGTACTATCAGTATTTTCAGCGAACAGAAACCAGAGAAATGAATGTGTATTGTAAATTACTATCATTTATTATATGAAATATCTTATTTCGAAATATATGAATGTAAAAAATTAACGATTAACGAATATCTCTCAGTCTCTTTCAGCGATAGCGTTCAAATGCTGGTCAACCTCAGCGTTCGATAGTTTCCTGAAAAAATCTTCTTGAACAATAACTCTATGAAACGTCATTACTACCCCAAGCTAGTAACACATCCTAGACCCAGCTCATTTTTTGATTTCCTCTTCTCAACTTATTTTCATGTTTTACTCTGCCAATATTAGCAAAAACTTCAGTACCTGAATTTTCTATTTTCCTTTGTAACAACTGCAACCTCAACTTCTGATGCTTTCAAATCAACGCCCAAAGATGATTGTAAACATTCAAGAGCCAGCTGGAAGCAGCAGAATCACTAATGCATTTTCAAATAAATTTGAGCAGATAACTACTTGTTTCGAATAAAAATGATATTAAGGATAGAACTAGAATGAACGGGTCCGTTTAAACGAGACTTCAACAAAAAATAAGGCAGCCCTAACTGATTAAGTAAATGAATAAGTTCACATTCGCACAACAATATTCTAACTCGAACATAGCACTAAGAAGAGCTTGTTTTATTCGATTGTGAATGAAATAAATAACTTTGAAATATCTTAATTAAATTAGATGGAAGTTATTCCCTCAAAAAGATAGAAACAAAGCTCCTATGTATATCTTGCTATCATGGTGGAACATACCTGCACTGTACCATCGTAATCGTAATCAGTCTTTTTCTTGAGCTTTTTCTCTAGAAAACTATTTGCAGGTTGTTGTTTTACACCAACACCAACACCACGCATCCCTCGATAATAACCAGCTGGATCTACGCGAAATATCTGAGGTCCCTCCTCATCATCATATGAGATCAGGAGCATAACTACAATCATTAAGCTATCAATTCGGTCGAGACGAATAATGAACTTCCCGACATCGTCATATACTTGATGAAGCTACTGTACATTATGTTTTCAGCACCGTACGCTCAGGTTATTCATATATTTCAGAAATATAGCAGTAAAAATTAAAGTCATAAATGAAATTATTATTCCTACATAGAAAAGAGCGACAGGGTGATGCATTAGGCACATGAAAACATGATAAATTTTTCTTTTCCTTTGAACTATCCAAATAAATTGACCATGCCTCAAGAAGCTAATATGATTTAATTTTTTATATAAATCGCATACTTACCACAGCCCAATGAACGTAGCTCAGCATTCTGAGTGTAATACTGATTAAGATCAGCCATTCTCCTACTAAGCTGTTCTACCGACATATTGTAACCATTCTTGTATTTCCATTCAGCCGCTTCTATTTGAGCTCGTTTTACTTGGAATTTACTGTCCGCTTAAAATAAATGCTTAAAATGCGGGTGAAACGTGTAATTCACTATACATTGTATATAACTGTATTCCTGATGCGTTAGAAATACTTCTAAAACTTTCTTTTTGAACACGAATGTAACGGATATATCACAATCGTCAACTGCACTACTCTCAAATAATATACTTCCGAGCAATACTTCTGTCTGCTAAACCGTGTACGAGCAATCTAATATAACTTTTCAACTATTTTCCTTAATCTAAAATCACTGAACATAAATCAAAACGTACGTATCATGCCAACCATTGCACAACCAATCGTTGGTGTTAATTGATATAAACTTGTCACAGAATCCGCCACGATCAACTTATCCTGAAATTGATGAATACGACACAGTTTTATATTTTTTTATACATCGAATGAAGAAAATACAACACAGTAAAGGTGAACCAAGTAAATTTCGATGAGAAAAAAGGTATTCGAGTTCATCATAGTATCGAAAAATGAATTCGGTACTTTTTTTTTCTCACCCAATTATCACACCATGGATCAGATGGAAACACCACTACTAGATTTAGTATAAAGCGTTGATTTCGGAATTTTTTAAAGAAGGATTACACATTTTACTGATTATAAAATGTTGAAAGTACAAAAATTTACAGGCACACGTTTCTGTACAGCCACAACGGCGGAGTTGACACCTTTCACACCAACAGCAGTCAAATTTGTTGAGTTTATCGCTTTGAAAGCATACTCTAAAATGAAAGGTAAAGAGATGATTTTGCACTGAAATAAAAGAACTCGTTAAAGCTTTTCACAGAAATTAATCCATTAAGGATGCCTAAATTACAGAAATGCCTTACCAACTTGATATACTCTTCCTTCTGGAGAGAAGATTGTAATATGACGATCGAAGCCTGCACTGCTTCCTCGCGACATGCTAACCTCTGAAACAGTGGTATAAGTTTATCTCAGTGACATGTCCATTTCTGATCACCGTAAACAACGCCGGACACTTATTCTAGTAAACATTTGTATAGAAGTTCTCATGTTTGTGGTCAAATCACCTAAGAATCACCAGATACAGATAAAGCATAGTTCAAAGGAGTAAAAAAATTCTTCCACTTTCTATCCTCTTTACTTTTAAATACTAAATCCACTTAAATATGAACGCTGGTAAATTTATTATACCGAACAAACAGAAGTATTTCTAAAGATGCGCCGTATAGAATAGATGTCGTTTCAGAACTATCGTAGTCCTAGCAAAAAATTAGAATAAATGTTATAAAATGGGGAAATATGAGGTGAATAGAATACGATCGACCAATTTTTCACACCATGAAAATCGAAATTTTCGTAAAACTCATTGAACCAACATTGAAATGTGACTTCGTTCTAAGCTACTAGAGGTAGCAAATTGCATTTGTATGTAATGAATATGGGCCAAACAGCTAACCTTCACAACAAGAAACACTCCATTCAGATATAAAATATATTTACTGCACTAATAAATAGCATCATAGAGTTACATAAAACTGAAGACAATTGGAAATGCAATCAATGAGGAAAGACCAGATGCGTAGATAAACAACGACTCAATGCATATTGATCAAAATGCTCATTTGGAATATTTCAGAAACAGCAGGTTCAATTTTTCAACCTTGTTCTCCACATTTCAATTTAAAGTACTTATTTCCATAATTTTTAGAACAGGAGATGAACATATTCGCAAAAAAGATCAATAAGTTAGTAGATAATATTGAGTTAAAGTGTTTTTTAGAGTACCACTGGAATCTATTTGTGAATCACCA
This sequence comes from Dipetalonema caudispina, assembly GCA_013365325.1. NCBI lineage: Eukaryota > Metazoa > Nematoda > Chromadorea > Rhabditida > Onchocercidae > Dipetalonema > Dipetalonema caudispina. Next base: position 46,413 of record JABVXV010000157.1, read on the forward strand.
TGTAATTCATCAAAATAATGTTGAGCGCGACGAGAGGCAGGCATTTTGGCACGAGATGCTCTGTTCATAATGCATAGATACGGTATGTAATCAAGTATCACATCTGTAAAATAACTATTCACAAGTTATATTGAAATCTGCAAAGTAAAATTAATTATGAGCTATGTCAATAAATTCCTGATGTAGGATAAGAAACTTTGGTCAACGAATTACGTTTTTACCACTCAGGACTTTGTGAGCTTTAAGATATGGACAAATTTTGCTTTTATGAGGCATTTGACCAAGGTACAACTAATCGACAAAAGAATCCTTGAGGAAAGAATAAAAGAAAATTGAAACTTAAGTCAGGCTGAATGAAATATGTCATTGAGCTAGTCGAATCAAGCTAAATAAGTCAAAACTGAAAAGAAAATACCGGACAAAGGAAAATACTCAATTGCAGGTAGCACAGAGCGAGTAATTTTCACCGCAACATGTATGTCATTCTTCTCCACAAGGTGCATATGCTCTTCCTCTCTAAAATCAAAACTTGTCAAGTTGAACGAATACTGGTCAACTTCAACTTCATTTTTTTAAAGGAAAAATGTAATGCAAACCGATCTGTTGATGAAAGAACCGCTCTTGGTTCGTATGAATGGTCGTAGCGTAATATGACATTGTATGAAATGAGATGGCACTTTTTGGATAATGTTTCAAATTCTATTTGCTCCCCAGTCTTTAACAATTTCATTAACTGAAAAAAACTTCAAAATTTGGTTAACTAAAATTTTAAATTTTGGTTTACTGAAATGAAGTTAACTCTGATACTTCCATATCTCACATCACAAAAATTTTACAACTCTTATTGTGGAAGCAGCGGTCTGACATATTCTCGAAGGTTAGGGTAGCAGATAAAATAACATGTGCTAATTATTTAAGACTAAACAATTTCAAATAGTTAGATGGTAATTAGAGAATTATCAAACGAATAGTTTAAAGAACAATATCCCAAGTAATCTTTTGAAAGATCTTTAACTTATCCGTACTATCAAGAAAGCTCTACAAAAGCTTATTACATATTATATTATATTTCCTTTCCATTATATTTATAATTAACCTACCATCCTTAAAGAATTATTACTGTCTTCTCCCGAGTAAAACTGAAGATGATTGATACATGCACGCAAGTCACCTTTACACTGTTCAGCTAGAGCACAGCAGACATCGGAACACACGTTGATGTTTAAAGCGGCACAGAGTTCCTGAAAATATTCGGTTATTTTGAGTCTGCTCAACGGAAAACCGAAAAATTGAAGAGAAAAGGAATGATAGTGAGGATTAACCAATCAAGTAAAATATCAGTAAAAATGAATAAGAATAAATAAATCCCACCGATTTCAAACAACGCACCTGAAGATGCGAAGAAACGGTTTGTACCTCTGGTCTAACTAAAGGAAATATGAGGACGGGCATTTCAAATCCTAACTGTTTGCGAACAAGAGAAATGTCTGAAATTAGAGGAAAATCATAATCTGAATACATATTTTGGCCCTGCAATTAGCAGTGAGATATATGAAACAAGTTATGGGTCATGAAAAAGTAGAAAACATAGAAATTAACCTTCACAAACAATGATAACTGGAGTATGAGCTTCCTTGCACAAAGCTCTTAATGCCGGCCAGAAACCCTCATCGTGCTTATCATATATTACATCGCACTAAAAAAAGTCATTTCTTTTTTTTTTATAGCAGAAAAGTTATGCAAAAATATTCGGCTACAAAATTACGAGAAAAATTGAACAAAATTACATCATCAACCAAAATAATGGAGTCCTTAATCGCCTTTCCTTCATCCTTTTCATTTCGGGAAAACATCTGGTTTAGCATTGTGGGCATGGGAAACTGAAACAATTCATCATAAGCTTTCTAGAAAATGCTGAATTTGGAGTGACAAATATTCCTTGAATATTGTAACAAAACATGAAACTGAATAGGAAGAAATAAATTTCTTCGATTGCAAAGAAGAAACAAGGAACGAATCAAATGAAATAATTAACAGCAAAAAAACCTTGTGAGAATGTGTGGCTCCCTGCAACTTACACTTCAGCTGCAGGCCACTTCTCTTCTCATTCGAAGCAATTTCTAAGACATGCATTTCACAACTCTTCGAGACTGCATAAACCTGGAACAAATATCAATAGCACATTTCAAATATCGTTATTCCAATCGTTTAATAAGAAACTCTCCAAAATTAAAATTCTTAATGATTACTAGTGATGTTTTGCCACTACCACAGTGACCAAATATGATAGCAGTATTGCATAACTGCTCTTCATCGGAACCAAAAGAATCAAAAGAGTCCGAATCACGTCTTTTCTGTCGATTGGCTACTCTTACATCTGCAAATGCCAAGTTAACAACATTATCATATAGTATATTCTTTTATTCCTTATACGATAAAATCTAGACATCACGAAAAAAAGTACATCAGCTGGCATCATTTCTTAAACAAGCAAGAAAGACATTACCTTCCTTATGGTTTCTGCTTTTCTGCAACCGTTTTTTCCACATACTAATCCAATCACACAATTTGCGAACGGTACGACTATCAATAATTAATTCTTCAATCTCCACCGGCCTCAATGCCTCACTCCAAGTGTTCTGCTGCAGTTCTTCAGCCAGCAATTTCCATCTCCCATTTTTTGACCACTTCTTTCTTCCACTGCAAAACAAGTCTTGGGTAAAGTAAAACCCTCCAATGCTCAGGGATGTAACAACAGAAAAACAATATATGAAGGCCAAAAAGAAGTGAAAATAGTAGTGAGGGGAAAAAGGAACCTTCTGGGTCTCAACAAGATGCGTGAATCAGCGACTGCAACCTTCTCTTCTAAGCCTTTGTCTTCATCAAAGCTCTTTCTCCAGAATGACATTTGAAATGTATTATTATTATCATATGCAACCATCTTCGGAACCTGATGTCGACGAAGTCCACACGGCAAGTCATACTTAACGGATGCAATCTCAGCATATCCAACGTTTGAAATGCTCGGAAAAGGCGCAAAATCCATCTCATCCATTAGAACTGTAGTACAGGTAATAAAACATTTACAGAACTATATGTATCTTGCCTCCATTGATTCCTATGTCCTTTACCTTCAGGAAGAATGAATCAAGATAAATTCCAAAGTTTAACAGTAGCTTCTTTATAAAGTACTTAGAAAGATAGAAATAAAAAAGTCATATCGCTCCAAAATTCAGACCTGTCTTTTTTTCACGCTTTGCAATGGAGTTCGTTTCTCCGTTGATAAGCTGGCCACCACAAATTGAAGAGTTGTTCATGGCTGTTTCTAATTTATTCGTTGTTGTTTGTTTAGTATTTCCCACGAGGACTTTTTTCTTGCAGAAAGTCAAAGACTTTCTGGCTATACTGTTCAACTCTTGATCACCAAGGAGTATTACATCATCATCCATCTCACCAGTATTCTGTTAAATTTGTCGATAAAATAAATTTAAATATAAATATCTATATGGCAACCTTCATTATTAATCAAATGAAACTCTTTAAACAACAATCAATCAATTAAAGCAACAAGAAGCTTAAAAAATCCTTAATTTGGCTGACCCCTGCCAGACACTGGACTCAAAAGTGAACAAATTAAACTAACGTTGCAAAATACTGATGAAGCAGGGCATCGGGATCGACTGACATTTTCAGTACTGGTTAAGCTTAGGAAGGAGCTGGTTTCCTATAAAATAAATGAATGTTCAGATATCAAAACAAATTTGTAATAATGAAATTCTTTACTTTTTCGTGAAGATTTACACGCCACCACAAGGTAAGTATTTTCAGGCATTTAATAAATAATCCTGAATATCCCTAAAAAGATATTGGAATATCAGACACAACCAATTGATCAACTTCTAACTCAATGCAGCTATACACACAAGTAGCGTCGTACAACGCAAACGATGAAGAAGATAAAATGTTCAATTTAACAACCAGTAATCAATATTATCCACGGATTTTTTCCAGAAACACTTGTCGGCACAATTGTCAGGTATGTGCTGCAGAACTAATTTATTGAAAAGTCACCTCACACAAACTTCCTTTCATTTCTCCTGCAATGATCGTCTGACGACGTTTCGAAGCCGGCAATTCGCTAACTGCTTTTTGTAACAAAAGTGACCTCCGACGACATTTATTTCCTTTCTCCCGCTTCTCTGAAAAGCAATAAAATGACAAAATCAAACACTATGGTTTAAGCACAGGAAATAACAAATGACTGCTCGACATCCCATCATCGGTTGTTAATAAATCAAGAAATTCGGCGGTACTTTTTTTATCAGAAACCATCTAATTTATTTAAATTACCCACTTGGTAATTCTCCGAAATTTCGTCTAAATGATGACTGCTTTCCCATCAAAACATTATCAGGATGCGTCGCTCTTCCATCGGCGATCTGTTCCTGCTGATCTAACATAAGTGCACCTTCTCTATCAATTAAATTATCCCACTGATTCGGTATATCTTGCAGCCATTTCTTAACTCTGAAATGATGGTAATGAATAAATAGTAAAACATCCGAAAGCCGTTTTGCAGTCATTAAAAGATTTGAAATTCGATCCACTCTCATTATATTGTGTTTATTAAAACATGATTCCTAAAAATTTGTTCAAAATGAAAACATACTTTGCTTTTGGTCCTGCACGAGGGACAACCGATAAAGATGAAAGTAAATTATGCAGATTATTAGATGCTTTATTGCACTGCTGCATATCATTAGTTCCCTTATCATTTGGAACATTAAAATTCGTATTTTCTTTGTCTTCATTTATGCCCTGCAAAAGCGAACTTTCCCAATCATATATGTTTGACCGGTCACATCAGTGACAGATAATGGATGAATAAAGGTATGTGCAATGCGCAGCTGCCAGCCAAAACGATAAAACTTTTAGTAAGGAAATATCTGTTCATGTATTGTTTAAAGCGCAATCAATCAATAATGAATGAACCTCTTTCATCCCCACGGAAAGGCTCCGCAATCGATCTCCACGCACCCACGTGACTGCCGTTTCCTCCTTAAATATTTTCAATCTGGGTTACGAACAGTAAAAATTCTTAAAGAACTGCATATTCACTTCGGGTGCATCATAATCATTAAAACCTGCATCAAATAATGCAAGGTAAAAGATTGCCCCATAATTTAATTTTATAGTTCAGAAACGAATTCGAATCTGAGAGTTAATTCTCGAAATCGACAAGAACAAGTCTTAACTCGAGCAACTCAGAACAAATGTCTGGTATTACACATCGGACTTACCGCTCGTCGTTTGGTTCTCTTCATTGTTGCATTAACTTCCGATAGATTCGATACCTCGGAATGATCAACAGGTGTTTTTTCATTCACAGAGTTACCAACTCCTGTCTGCTTCGGTTGTGACGCATGATCATCTTTGAAAAATATGCCAGATCAAAAAATAAGGATTATGGATGTGCAATAAAAGTTTGCTGGCACAGAAATAATAAACTGAATCCAATAACTTCGTATAAGCATTCAAAATGTACTTACCATTAGCAATAATGTCAGTTGCCGCACTACTGCTTTCATCGTTCTTCGTTTCCAGACATTCTTCGATAATCTTTTCGTTTTCTGAATGACATTGAAAAGCTTTGGATATGGCAGGCAAAAATCTGACTACCTCATTTTGGGACGTATTGATGGTGGCGTCTTGCAAGATAACAGACTGGGTAATGGGTACGTCATGTTCCATGATGTTGTTAACAATCTAAAAAAAAAGTTCATTGTTCAAAGAAACATATTGTTATTTTAAGTGAAAAATAAAACTTAAGATGCAACTTACAAAACACAAAATAAATTAATTGGTACCGCTAGGGAATTCCTCTTACCTGGCATAAAACCAACGAAACCCTACAGTTTCATTTTATTTCTTTTTAAAACAGATGATCTTCACATTTTTCAGAAATTCACACATTTCGCGAATACAGTACTAAGAAAACATCTATTATATAGTTTTTACCTAACAAAAAAAAATCTTACTTCTGGAATGGAAGATTCTTTCACAATCGGTGGAGAATCTGGCATTTTCACAACTCCAGGTATCTTCCCAGAACGTGGGGTGATCTCAAGGATATTCGGGACAGAGTGGAAATGTACGCGTTTCTGCTTATTCCATCCCTTTGCCCTCATTGTTATACGTCGAACTGCCTTCTGAGCAGCACTTAGCAAAATAGGCTTCAGTGATACCGGTGGAGGCATACAAGTTATCTGGAAGTGTATGAAAATTAGGAAACATATTTAACACTGCTAGCCACGGTCGACAATTAGCTTCACTGTTAGTTCTAATACGCAAGAACCTCCAGACTTGGAGGATCACTGATCCCTCAAAAAGTATTCACCTATCTCACATGATGATATCACATAAAAAGAGATGCTAGGGAAATCAAAACAAAATGTTACGCATACGTGAATAACAACTATAGATCTACCTCAAATTTTCTTACTGCAGCCTTTGATCTCGTCCTGTAAACTGATTTCCGTAACTGCAGTGACGTACGCCGTTTATTCACCAAAGTGACTACTTCATCTTCAAGTGTTTTTTCATTGCTGTTGCTACAACAACCAAATTTTGATACGTCGCCAGGGATAACATCACCCCCTTCCGTCTAAAAATTAAGCATCATTTGTAATACTGAATTACGAAATTGAAGAGAAAATAGAGGATCAATAGCCAGAAAACTTGCATTTTTAAAAAACAACGATGATCGGCGTCTTAGATGTTTCCGGCCAAATGAAGCTTTATCCAGCGAATCATTCATCTGTGAAAACAAACATTTCAAGTGATCACCAAACAAACACATCACATTTGACGTTTATCATCAAACGCTAACATATGAAATAGTAAAAATGTATTATTTTTAACAATAACAATAAAACTGATTGGTAAAGTATTGATAAAGAAGCACTTCGTCAAGAATAATTTGAAGGCTTACATTTTTGTCGGTGGATAAGTTGATTCTATTGCATGGATGAATTTGAGACTGCTCAGAAATAGCATCTTCATCAGTTGACATGTCGCATTTAACTATGTTATTAATTTTAATTTCTGCAAGGATGAAATTCATTACTTTTTTGGTAAGCAGAAAGATCAGCTGGTAACCAAAGCAATAGATTGATGATTACCACAACATAACTGATAATTATATTAATGATATCTATAATAATAAACTGATAACCAAAGTTATAAACCCTACAACATCGACAACCCTTCGCATCATTTTTATGATATCACAAACCTCCTCATGCCACTTCGCAACAATCTCTCGGTAGTTCCTCCTGAAAGTCCCGCCTCTCGTGTTCGTAATGCCGCATGTACCGCAAAGAAAATTAGGTAGACGTTGGAGTAAAGATCACGCAGATCTGTAAATAACGTTATTGTAGGTCAAAGAATCATATTCTGGGGTCAAAGAAAGTCTTTGAAAATATTTAAGGGACAATAAAAGAAGGAGTTATTCTGATTTAAATAATTGCAAAATCAGAAGTTATGGCTCTCTTCGATTAGATCAGATTTATTTAATGCAATTTTTCTTCCTTTTAAGATAAAACTAAACAGAATCTTTCTATTACACATCAAAATTCTCGAGCCGTGCCATTTTAATGATTACATACATTCTTAGTTTTAACTAACTACAGTAATACTCATTTACAGTAGTATGCTCCTTAACAAGAGTAACATGGATCTACAGTATTACTTGTTAAGAACGTAGATAATGTTAATAGTTGAATAACAGTAATTAATGTATGAATGCTACACATATTATTGATCAATAAATTAGTGAGTTAGATTTCCATGTTTTGAAAATGCCAAAAAAAAAAAAAAAACGAAAAAACAGAAAATTAAAACCCTAAGAATTTGTGATAATATACAAAAATTTTTTGTTCTTTTTTCTTTATTTTTTTAAAGCAAAAAATATTAAATTGATGCAAATAATTGTAATACAAATCGCAAAAACAAAAATCGAGCGAATTCATTTTTCACTTTTTTCTTTCACTTTCAATTATTGCAACTTTCCACTTCATAACTTCATCAAAATATGCCATTTTTAAATTTTAATGATTTGCAAGAAAAAAAAATATTTAATCAGAAAATCCGGTTTAAATATTCAACATGAATGAGTAATGATTTTAATGATGTTTGTTGTTGATAATTTATCCTCTAATATGCCTTCGTCATTATAATCCACCCAATTCGCGATTTGTAGTAGTTATTATTATTTAAGCAATAATTTATCAAATACGAATTATTCAGTTGCTCGAAACTTCAATAACAATGCTACGATTTGTAGATGTATTGCTAATATTGGCGACAGTTCATGTGACAAAATGTTTCGTTCGTTTTGATGGTACAAATTTGTATTTATTCATTTTTGTAATGTTGCTGCAAGAAGCATCGTGTAGTAGAAAATCTTTCAAAATATTCAAAAAAACAAAAAAACAAAAAAAAAAAATATTGATATTAGTAATTGTGAAGAAAAAATTGACCAAAGAGATTTTACAAAAGTATCCCAACTATATTCTTTTTTTAACTTTAAAAATTTATAAACACTTTTATTTTTAATTTAAACACAATGTTTATATTTTCAAATAGAAACGTTTATAAGATTGAAAAATAGAAATGGAATGAAAGAAAAAAAGTTAAGTGATAAAATTCTTGATGAGAAAAATGGAAGAAGTAGTAGATAAGTTAAAAATTAATTTAAATACTTTATTAGAATGGTTATTTCAAACTTAATTGATATTAAACTTAAAGTAGAACTGTATGTTAATTACTCGCATTAGATTTATCCAGTATATTTGCCTTATTAATTAATAAATTCAAACACATATACATTAGTATCTGACATCTATCTATTTCCAAGTGATAATAATATGCAAAATTTACGAATTCGAAATTTAACAATAATAAATTGTTTAATGCAGTATAAAATACGCTTCTTTACAAAATGACTAGTAATATTTTAACTTATTAACCTCAATGTTTTAGGTTTTAATTTAGAGATTATTACTAGTCATAAATTTAATGATACATTAAAACTGTATCATTGTTATGTTATGCAATAAATGAGATGTAAAAAAAGTTGATTTGTTTTAAAACAGTTTACAGGTTTTCATCACTATGATAAGTATCATATGCAACAATTGCTTAAACTTGTACGAAATACATGCTCTGATGCACAACGAGAGCTACGATTAATATTTGATAATAATACGTTGACAAAGCAAGAAATTAATGATACGATTAATGATTGGGTCAGAAGACAAAGTGAAATATTAGTGGTAGGTTATACCATTGATATTTATATCTCTTCGTGCAAAATTAATCAAATTGATCCAGTTATTGATTATAACCTTCATTATTTTGGACCATCGCAAGTACCATATTTCGATTTTAGAATTTAAAAAAAAACCTGTGCAAAGTTGAAGGCAATTATGTTTCTTAGTGATATTATATTCTAAGATTTAACAGAATTTTTGAGAGCAGATATAATTGTTTAATATAGCACTTTGTGAAGAGAATTTCAAACCGAATTTCATAAGGGTTAAATTAATTGCTATTTTATATTCATCGAAGAAAAAACATTATATCATTATACTTATTCAGTTGTTTTTATCAACTATTGTCCTAACTTTCCAATCACTGTTTCATCCTTCAGTTTATTTTTTAAGTTTCAAACTCATTGAATAACTTCATCACTTTCTTATTTTTTAAAGCACTCTCTAAATAATATTAATATATAGATGGAAATATAGAAAACTGAAAAAAAGTTTCTTGTATTTCCAAAACTTCTTCAAAATTTTTTATTTATTATTGAAATTACTATAAATATTGTAGGATTTTTTTTCTAGGATTTTATGAAATTTATGCATTTTTCTTTCAGGATACAATTGTTGAAAGTCTGAACGAACTTCAACAACAAATGATCCAAATGCAAAGAACCATTAAAGAATCGATGAATATTAGCTTGCAAGAAAAAGAAGCTTTGATAGCGATATTAAAAATGAAAACAAATATGTCATTAACAAACTCTCAAGAAAAGAAAGAGATGGAACAATTCATAAAATCACTCAATAATACTGATCATATTAAACTGAATATGCTTCTACGTGAAAATTTCTTGAAGCAACAACGCAGTCCCCGTTCAATTCTAGAATCTAATGAATCAGATCAAATTTTAAATGAATGTGAACTGTTGTTTTCATGCAAATTATGTTGTCATTCAATGAATGATTACAACACTGAAAACACGGAAAGTGACTTCAGAGGAAAGATGAAAAACTGTACAAATGGAGATGGTACAATAGTTGTGGTCAGTTTAATTAATTTTATTATTTTTTAAAATACTGCCTTAATGAAATGATGAAAAATTTTTCATTACTATTTTTTTGCATGGATTTTCTTGAAGTTATTCTGGAATTGAACAAAAAATGGTAAGATGTTAAGCAAGAAAGAATAATATCATATGTTTACCGATATTAGAGTACATTCAACACGTGATATATCTCATGATATATCGGACTTATTGAATATTTCATTGAGATTTTTAGTGTGAAACATTTTCTATTAATGTTGCAATTTACGCATGCTTCAACAAAACTAATTAAACTGATAATTATACTACTCTTAAATGGAAATTACCAACCAATTAATTCGAAATAATTTTCGAAAATTCAAACCAATTACAGATTTGTTTAATTAGGACTTTCCCGAATACATCATGCTATAGTTTGATATACCGCATTAATTATTATTCCTGAAATTCAGTTTTGAGCATTTCCTCAATTCTCCATGATTTTAAATTTGATTTATTTCACTTGCATTGCTGTTAACTAAAAAGCGAAAGTGTTGCAGGGTGATGTGATTGAATTATTTGAAAGTGACAGTGCGAAATATGCGCCTACTTTGGGATAATTATCAATTTTTTAGTGCAGGAAATGCTAAGATGTGAATAATCTGTCAGATGAAATAATATTGAAATTAAGGAATGAATAATACTTTATAATAACTCATTTGATATTTTTCCAAATTTTGTTCCGTATTCACATGATAAAAGTTAATTTTGTTGTTTTTGTATTTGCCATAACCTGAATAAAGATAGTTTAATCAATTCTTGAATTGATCTAACAATTAACTTCGGTAAACTTCATTCAGTACTACTTCCTTTCTTCATTTATAACTGAGTCGAATGATCCTTAGTTGATCCTAAACTAGGTTATTCATGATCGCATTTAATCTAATTACGTTTCTAACTCTTATTTGATCAATTGTATGGGAATATTTAGCTTAGTATTGATTTTTTTCATGGTAGGATATGTAGAAGTATATGTGTAGATTGATTAATTCATTCAGTATAATGTATTACTGATTCTATCCGTCTCCATGGATACAACTACAATTACAAAGTTAGGCCAGCCAAGAATAGAAGCTGAATTAATGCAATATGAACGATAATGTTTCTGATGTTTCTGGTCTTGTTATACGACCAACAAATCAAGAAAAGTAAGTTCTCATATACCTTTCGTTCATAATTCATTTTACAGCATGGCCAATTCCCCATGAGTTAATTTATTTTTTGGTCTTTCCTCCTTCATTTTTCTTTACTTTCTTTTTGTCAGAAATTACAGAACCAATCTTATGTAGAGTATTTTTCATTTTGCTAATGCAGCACCTTTCACTTTATCTCCCAGGGGAAAGTTAATTATTATTAACCATTAGGTCATCCAATTAGTACCTACCAGGTTTGCAATGTGTCATAAGATCCGATACTGTCTACTTTCAAAATATTATATCTAATTCAGTTGCTGATCGAATGCAAAATTTGAAATAAGGAATTTATAATTGAAGATAATAGCGAAAACAACTATCCTTTTCTTTTCAGATTTCGTGCAACTGTTGGACGACGAATATTGGAAGAAGTATTAACTGAAAATTTAGGAGGGCATACTTTCGAATCCAGTAATGCAGAGCAACTCAGTAATTCATTAGCTACAGTAATTCGAAATCGTTTGAAAGGTATTCAGAACTACTTCGTTTTTTTTTTTCACATTTTAATCAGTTTCCTCGAGAAAAAAGAAGTGAAGCCTATTTTGTTAAAAAGAGACAACTATTGTCTGTAGATATGTGGGAACAATTTCTATCACATTTATATTCGATTTCCTGTTTATTCCATAATATTTGAATCTTAATTAACAAAGTAGCTTCAATGTCTAATCATAATCAAAAGAAAAAATCGAATGGATTAGAATGACGTGCAGTTCGTGATAAGTTATAATCTGAGGTTATTATTTTAACTCACCAAAAAATTTTTCAGGACTTAATTTGCCAAAATATAAGTACATAATTCAAGTGATTTTGGGCGAAGAACGTGGGCAAACAGTTAGGTGAATGATTTTGCAATCAGTTTTCTTCCACAAAATGAAAAACCTGTTTTCCTCATAAACGCCTAGTTGTTACGTAATCCAAACAATGAAGTAAGATCATTAACGTATGTAATCATGATAACGTCGTCAGCAAAAGCCATAGTAATTTGTGGAAAATGTTGTCCCTTTAATGAAAAGACAAAAGACTTCTCCTCAGGACTTGTATAATTAATTTTACTTGAGTAATTAAATACTGGCTTTATAGTAACAAAAATCCATCAAAATTATTCAGGGCACATGCAGCATGCATGTGGGATAGCGATACCGACTCCGTGGCGCACTACGTCTATTCAAACGTCAGTTGTTTTATACATATAACTAGAGAATTTATCTCTTTCTCTCCTTTCTACCATATGCCAGAAAAGTAATTGCAATTAAACGCAATTTATTCTTCCACAAAAATTTCAGGATCATCTGTTTTGTGAAGCAACGATATTCGCTGTATTCCACTATTGATATCGAATTAATAAATGCATAAAAAGCAATTTTAGAATCACAAAAGCCAGAAATAACTTGCCATATCACCTCTAATCTTCCCGTGATGCTGTGAAGGAGAATTTTGCTGAACTTTAAAAACCATTTATGAAATCAAATTATATGAAAAATGATAACAACGGAATAACCATATCATATCCACTCAGACTTCTGCTTTACGTACATGTCGCCCACGGCGTGATGCTACTGGTTTTAATGAACGAAGCAGCTGAGATGCACGTTTCTGCGCCAACTGTAAACAAAAATATCAAATAATCAGGAATTAAAGGGCAAGCAAAAGAAGACAGAATATAATCGTAAACATAAATTCCATTTTTCCAGCCTCTATATTTATTCAACCATTAATATAGTTCAGTTGAGGCAACTGAGTCTTCACATTGTCTTAAAAATAAAAATAAAATACCTCATAGAATTAGCCGCTAAGGGAATGTAAGCCATAGAAAAATAAAATGTGGATTAACATCCTTAAACTATGTCATTCTTTATCAATATGGTGATGGCGTTAACTTGACAGAAGTTTTATTTCTTGAAAAATTGAAAAACATACCCCTTTATGAGCATTTCGGTAGCTGCGAGCAATATTTCTCACGCTCTTCAACGATTTACGACTGTTCTTCTTCAATGTAACCGATACGTTTGACTTGGTAGGAAAAGACGTCTTACCTGCAAATTTACTTTTAAAATACATGAAAGAATTTAAGAATTGATGTGGAACTAGTTCAACTTTTAACCTATGGTATTAAACAAACAAAAAAAGAAGAGAAAAACAACTAATGCCGTACTAAAGAACGCAATTCAAACTGTTAAAAAGTTTTCGCAACTAGATTACTAGAAAATACAACTTTCGAGCTAAACATATGTCTTAATCAAGGCAAAATGAAAGATTAAAAAGAATCAAGTTAGCCTTCCATGTGTTAATTAGCTGGATAATACTGTTGCGGTGAAGGGAAACGATGAAAAAAGTTCAAAAATTATATTCATCACATTTGCTCTCTAATTCCCATCTCCTATCTTCGTTCTTCTTTATCAAAAAAAAATCTGCAGAATCACTATCCCTTTCTTCGATCTCAGTAGATATTGTATGGAGAAAAACCAAACAGTGCTGACACCTTCATGAAGTTTCAACTCCTATGGATGCTTTTACTACAGTTTTTACTTATTCTTTGTTAATATCTTACCTGTTGTTCTAGACAAGTAATTGTCAAGTGTCCTCACTTACGCTAGCCATAAACTGTTGCTGAATCATTAAAACGAGGAAAAAAATTTTTACCTTACCATGTGCTTTCCAGCTGAATAACACGACGAAAATGCGTGTACCACAGAAAAAAACTATGAAAAATTCGAGGCAACCAAAAATGAAAGAATGAAAGGAAGGACTTACTTCGTTTCTTCATTACCACTACAATGCCTTTATCATCAGGTGCCTCCTGGATGTCCAAACCTTTCCTATGAACCAATCCATTGAAACGAATACTGTTGACACCCTTTATATTGAAACGTTCTCTACTAAAATGTTTCGGGATTCCACGTTGTCGGCGTAGAAATGATGACGTCTTCCGGATAATTTGCCACTGAATATCCGCCGATACATTCACCATCACTGCTCAATGCTGTTTGTTCACCTAAAAATTTACCCATTTCAATTGCAACTAACATAGAATTCTCACAGTTAGGAACTCAATCATTCATCGATTTAGCTTCACGAAACGTCCTCACATATTACCACGCAGAGAATCACACATTACTACCCAACTACATACCGTCCAAACACCGCCTAGTAATTTGGGAAGAGTGGAGAACAAATATCATGCACCGCAAGTGGTCCGTTAAACGTGTGTAGGTCGAAATGCAAACTAGCAAGCTCACGTGAAAGTTGAAGTTAACTTTTGAAGATGTATTCTCTTTCGGTTCGGGAGATAATTGCTTTGGCATAACTATTTTAATGAATATATGTACATAATAAGTGACTGTTTATTTCAGGTTTAATACATTGCGGATATCATCCATAAGCATGCCTACGCCAAGTACTGAAAAACGGCGCGTACCACCAGATCGCCCAACAAGTAGTAGTTGGGTTCGAGATAATTTTATCGTTGGTAGTGTGCTTGGTTCAGGTATAAATTAATTGTTCTTGTGCTCATTTGATTCTGAGAATTAGATTCATGTAATGGTTGTGGTTTGAATGTTGCTGAATGCAGCAGGAAGAATCATCTCACTTCTATATTTTCAGTTGCTACTGTGAATGAATGAACAACTACCTTACCTATTATTTCTTTTAGTAACACGTATGCGGAGATATATTGAAAATCGGAAATCCATTATTACTTGAACTCTTTTTACCTTCTATAACTGATACGATAGGATACATTTATCGACCTGAATATAATCTAGAGTAACATGTTCACAGCTAATTATGCACTAGCAGGAGCTGACTAGTTAATAACGATTGGATTATTGTTAGCAAGTCATAACTCCTTCGTTATACATGATAGTTGTGAAGAAATATTAGTTATACACTTATGGATGAAAAACATTCCTATAATGTGCTGCAGTAACAATTCATCAACAGTATTAATTCTTTTTTTCAGGTACGTTTGGTAATGTGTATCAGATAAAATGTCGTCGTGAGCCTGGTACATCGTATGCGATGAAAGAGTTGGCAAGGAACAACTTGCCGAAATTTATTGCTATGGAGTTACGCATTTTACAACGTTTTGGTGGTGTTCACAACATTATGAGGATTCATGCCGCTCATCGAGAACGTGATCGAGTTTTCATTGTTATGGATTACTTCGAGCATACTCCTACTAAGGTTAACGACTAGCTGTACGCTGAAAGTAATAGTAGTGTATTGGAATGTTAAATTGCTAATTCAAAATAATTCGAAATAATATATTTCAAATTTTAGAAGAATTGAAAGTAGTGGTTATGTACAGCATCATGCTTAGTTCTTGTAATTGCATTACTTTCATTCGTAACCATAGCGAGTATTGTAATAATTTAGTGATGTGTGTGTATGCGTTGCTATCCAAGTCCTCTTCTTTTTTTGTAGGAAATCATGGCTTCTGTCACAGTACCAGAAATCTTGGATTATATGAAGAATTTATTGGATGCATTGAGGTATCTGCATGGGAAAGGTATTATTCACCGGGATGTTAAGCCGTCTAATTTTCTTTACAACCGATCTAAACATAAGTAAGTTTCAGATTTTGAAAATATATTAAAAACTTTAGGGATTAACGCTTGCATTTTTTCATATCCAACTATTTCTTTAAGGTATTGTTTGATTGATTTTGGTCTCTGTGAAGAAATTGCCGATGGCCAATTACCGCGGAAACACGTGAGAAGTTACCATAGCGTAAGTGTGATAATTTAATTTAACTTTTGCAACCATATTGAGTATTTGTGAATTTAATTTAACGGTTAACTGTCAATGCTATAAGTTTCACTCGACAGATGAAATAAGATCATAGTACCATGCACGTTGCTTGGATAACGGAATGTTACTCTTCGTAGCATAATTTTTAATCGGTTGTCAGCTTGTTTTGTTTTATTATATTTCTTTTAGACAGGAGGAGAACGAAATGCCCTGACGAGCCTTAAAGTATCAGACCAAAATCTTAAGATTTATGATAAAAGTGAAGCAAGGAAAGTGGTTAAACGAAAGGGGTGTGAATGTCACGGTTTGCCACGTGTGTGTGACATATGTACCAAGCGACCGCGACTTCATGTCAACAAAGTTGGTGTTTGTACTATTCTTGGGATGTAAACATAAGGTATCAATTAATTAGAAGATTTCAGGAAGCATGGAATGGATGTGTCGTAATTAGAGAGTTACATTCAAATGCTGTTTTTTGATAGTTCTTAGTTTATTTAATATACTTCACTTTATGTAATAGTGCCGTCGACAAAATAGACTTTCAGGCTGGGACACCAGGTTTTCGAGCTCCGGAAGTGCTACTCAAGTATCGGCAGCAAACCTCTCTGGTCGACATCTGGTCGGCTGGTATTACATTCTTATCCTTGCTTTGCCGTAAGCACCCGGTGATGCGACCAAATGATGACTATGAAGCAATCGGGCAAATGGCTATTATTTTTGGTTCAGAGCCAATCGAGCAACTTGCGAGGAAGAACAATTCAACGTTTTTAGCTAGCTGGAATTTCCCTGGTCTTGATATGGTCAAATTTGTGGATGCCATACGGAATGGTTCATATTTTATGATATAATTTCTGTTCTGACGCGCAGTCATATCTAAAGATGTGTTAAATGCTTTTGTTTATTTGAGTTACCAGAATTTAACATCACCACCACTTGTCCGAAACGTTCTTCATATTCCAAGCTATGACCGATGGATCAAAGATGGGTAGTCAACCATGAATATAAGAGAAACCTAGGAGCGACACCAATTTGCGTATTTTTTTCCAGAAAGGAATGAAATATTTTAATCATTTCTCATATTTTTCAGAAGAAATACCGCAACAGGGTGAATACTGTGATACCTGTAGGAACCTCTTTTTCGGCAATTATGGTGCGAAATGCATGTGTCGTATATCCGAAGAACATTCGCTAAGGCAACTTGCACCTGGTAATTTTCATTTTAAATTACACATCTTTAGATTTACAGTTGGTATCGGTCCCATCATTTCCAAATTGGCACGTGGTACTTATTCATGGGTATTAAATTTCTCCGTGGTATTTAGCAGGGGCAGTATTCCGATATTATCTGTACTTTGTTTAGACCAGGTAGTAATCTCATTCTAATTTTCAATTTTATTTAGGCATAGGAAAGTCCCTTATCTTTCATCATTCATCCATTTAGGTTGGGGAGACCTTTCTTTGGTGAGAAGAAAGCACTATTTGCTGCGAATTCGTTGTTAGTTGAGATAAAAGTAATCGGGCAAAAGGAAGTCTTCACGAAACTTTATTTTTATTTTATTATTTTCTAAACGAATTCCAGATGAACGTCAAGTATTTGAAATATTGAAAAGGTGTCTTATTATTGATCCAGATATGCGATACACTGCTGAAATGCTTTCAGCGTCGTTTTCTTAATTGCTTGCAACAAGAACTCATGTTACTTTAATATGGATTTTTGAATTTTATGCTTATTCCTTCCAATGATTGGATCATTGAGGAGTTAGACGCGAAGTAATCGGCTGGACTCTTGTCATTTCATGATCCTGAATAAACTGTAAACATTAAGCTAGAATAGGCTACCAATTGCTACTTGTTCCCACTTGAAACATTTGCAGGAGTTGAAATGACAATGGCTGGCGTTTTTTGCAGTCACTTAAAACACTTGTTTTTGTTACTTCTTTGAATCGGTTCAATCCATTGCTTTGTAGGTTTAGAATCAGATATTGTTAAATAATTCTACGGATTAATCCTTTTGATTCGATGCATTATTGTGTATTGTTAAATTTTTTATTTAATTTTGCGATCATTATTACGTTACTTGTGACCTGATTATGAATTATCTCTAGTACCATTCTCTAAACCTGACTCCTTAAGAAGCATCGGAAATTGGTTCACTTTGGTCGTTGGACCTCTCTCCGTTATTGAAAAACTAATCTTAAAACATCATCATTTAGAAAGCCTCAATTTTTTCTCTCTTCTTCTGGACCTTATCTGATCTCTAAAATCATACAAAACGACTTGGATTACTTGGTCGAGCCATTTGCTACCTGTATTGTACATCGTATTTTCTCCTGGAAGATTAAGGAATAATTTTGCCATTATCCGATTCGTTTTGTTTGAGCACGATTCATGAATGTAGACGAGAATTTTTATTTTCATGTTGTTTTTTCAAGTTGACCAGCATTTGGCTGCAGTTGCTTATGAGATATAGACTATAGAAAAGTTTCATTTATGCATTAGTTTTATAACTGCTTCATTTTGTTGCTCTCTTGAAGAAATTGTTTTCTTACAATTATGTCAATGAAAATCCACTGGTTGAAACAGTTGATAACACTGATGATGATTTGATGCCATTCAATGATTTTGACGATTTCATCTCAATTGACCTCTTATGTCCTGTTTGTTCAGTAATGAGATCTTTAAAGCGTTTTGCTAAATTTTTCATTTGCAGCGTTTTCATACGTTGCTGCTCACTTTTCATATACCATAAGCGACCATCTAATGGGATACTTTCGACGTCTGCACTGAAAATATGCATCTTACACATATCTTCATGATCACTCGCTAACAATGACGTAATTAAGCCCCTAATGATTAAGAGTTTCACTTTTTTAATGTAACCATTTTTCCGCATTGATACGATAGTGTATCGAACCGCGGTTTAGGTTTCGTATTTTGGCTCTGAAAGGCTGTCGGTGATTCGGAAATCCAGGCCTGCTTAAAGTTTGCAAGAGTTCGAAGAAAGAGGGACATGACAGAAAATATTGGTAAGTACAGTGCAGTTTTTGCATTTTAAAATATTTCCTTAACCTTTATTTTTGCCTTTTTAACGCATTAGCTAAATGTATATTCAAGTTCAATTAAATAATTATTAAAAACAATATCAAATAAATTTAAGATAATTCACTTACGTTTTAGCTATAGCTCTCTGGACTCGTTGTGCAAAGTCTTGATTGCTTTCACCGGGTCGTTTTTGTTGTGGTTCCAAATAAGTGACGTCGTAAACTATTGCCCATGACGTAAGTATGCGTAGTAAATATCGCCAAAATTTTGGCTCCGACCAAAATGAATCTCCAAAACGTGCATTCTGCCTAGAAGATGCCTGATGAGAATCTTTGAAAAAATTTCATTCATCTTTAGGCCAATGAATTTTAAATATTGAAAGAGCCCGGGAATCCGTTTTGATATTATTACCTTATTGCTATAGGGTAAATAACAACACTATCTTCGAAAATAGCTTTTCGGAACTGTAGAACACGCGTGTTATTCGTACAGTAACCTTCGGGAAATAATAGCACTGGACCGCTAGCCTGAAATTTACATGAAATAATTGGGAAATAGTATTTGAAATCTTTTGGTGGGTGACTGAGTATTTTTGCATTGAAAATTTTTGTATTGAAAGCAATTATCTCAGACTTGGACAATTGAAATTGGAAAGAATAATTTTTTTAACTTCAAACCTTTGCTTCCCGAAGTACTTCAACCATGAAACGTTTACGATCTGCTGAACTATATCGTTCGAGCCACAGCGTAGGAATAAAATTTTCGGCAATAGCTTCGACTAACCAAATAATACCAGTTTGGCGTTGACCGGTCACTGTAAAACCATGACAATCACTGGGATCAATATCGGCGTAAATTGCCTGTATATCATTTGGTGATAAATGATTTGCCACTGCAATACCTGAAAATTCCATCAGAAAGTAGTGTAGGAATTACAATGTTCGCGTATCAGAAAAGTCAAAATACATGTAGTATAGCAGACACCTTTTGATACATATGTTGCAATCAAATACATTAGTATTGTAGATGTTCACGCCAGGAGCTAAAATGTATTGCTGCGGTATTCATTGTATTAATGGTATTAAGCAATGAATAACTTAACTTAAGAACTTAAAAGTTAGATTATTTAGCATAATTCAGGCTTAAAACATTAAGCAAAAAAACACTAGTGCATACCTGGTTGTTTAGGTCTATATTGGCGATTATGATACTTGGCTATAAGGCCAATTCCAGCACAAAATAATCGAGAGTTCATAACACCAACACGTATTCTCTGTTCATCAGTTATGTCCATGAAATGGTAAGCAACAATAGCACTTGTTGAAAAAAGAAAGGACATAAATATGAAGCATAATCGCATAGGTAACAAAACACCATAACGAAATGCCACTGCGATAAAGTAGCCGAAAATATGTCCTCGTGAAATATGAAGTTCTGCATCCGGAAATGGTAACCGGCCAGGACGTTCCAGTAATGTACTATAGAATGGTGGAGCTGAATCGAATGCGACGCTCAGTTGATCCTGTCAATAACTGTTGATAAAATCCAATGCTTGAAAAAAATAGTAATTAAAGATTTACCTTAAATAATTGTTAAGGATTAATAGAATAAAGAACACTTCTGGCGCATTATATTCAAATATGAAATAAAAACTTCATAATTCAAATTGCATCAATATTCACTGAATAATTTTTGAAAAAAAAAAAATCGACTTTAAAAATCTAGTAAAAAAAAACTCGATTTTAAAAATCTAGTAATAATTTGATATTTAATAAACAGATACTATAGAATAAATAGTGAAATGCTAAAATTTGAATTTACTTTCACAATAATTAATAGTATTAATTTCCAAGTATTATATTTCAAGTTTTGTCTATATTTATTGAGCGGTTTATCTTTCTTCTTTTGCCTTATTTTTTCTTTCTACAAATAAGTTCAATGTAATAGAAATGTAGAAATTTAAATGAGGAAATTTTCAATGATACTGTAACAATAAGCAAAAAAAGTATGATACAAGCAATTCAACCTGAACAATTGCTTCGAAGCCAGCTTTGAATGCATCCGAACAAACATCAAATGCACTTAACATTGGGATTTCACTATAAAGTGAAATATTTGCTATAAACAGAAAAGAAAAAAAAAGGGAAAGAAAAGTTTGCCATAAACTAATAAGAACTTTAAAATTGATACAAAATTGAGAAAGTAAATTTTTTGTCGATTGAATTTAATTAATTTGAAGTTAATTTAGCTTCTTTTTTTCTTTTATTTAAGGATTAATTTGAATTTTGGTTAATTTAATTTTTTTTTTAATTACCTGAAGTGAAATGAAGATAAGGAATCATCATGATGCTTTCGAAGCAATGACATATCACATCGTTTAATAATTGCTGGCCATAATGTATCATCAGCTCTTGGATAACTGTGCGGATAAAAGCTTTGCACAAATTTTACTAATCTGACATATAAATGAGGTAATGGTCCCCAGCCATATCCACATACTATTAGAAATACTGTAGTTAGTACTAAACCCAATAACCATCCAATATATATCGATAGAAGTGCGTTTAGCATATTTTTCTCTCGAAGTTTTTTGTAGTAAATTAACACAATGTACACTGAAAATTTTAATATTATTTCATAGGCTATCTTATCATAACCGTATCCGGCAAGTTGTTTTTCATAACAGTATGTAGTAAGATTCCCTATCATAACCATTCCTGTAAGTTTCCTTATCATAACTACATAGGATAAGCTTTCCTGTTATTACTGCATCCGGTAAGGTAAATTTCCCTATCATAGCTGCATCCTGCATCTCATTAAATCTTAATTAGATCAATAATATCTCGCTGCGCATTTAATCCTAATTATTATGACAAGGATAAAACGTAAATGATAAATCTACAATTTTTAGACTTTTAAAATTTTAATAGCTAAATTAAAATGATCGGAAAAAAAAATCTTTTTATCTAATTATTATTAGCTAAAATAATTATGAATAGATAATAATATTATTATTATTACTTTTACCATTTTACTTGCAATACTAATTTGTAGGATTAATCGATAGATTAGCAGAAATAAGTGAAAGTTTTTTGGAAAACAACTTGTTTATCATAGTAAAGTGGGGAGAGAAAAGAATGTAAATAGCTGTAAGAAAGAGCAAAGAGAACTTTGATTTTCTAACCTTATCAACAATAAAAAAAGGTGATAAAAGAAAAAAATTTTAATTTTGTTTCAATTAATTTTCATATAGAAAAAGTGGACATTAAAATTTTAACTGACTTCTTTTAAAATAAACAAACAAAAAACTTTAAATTTAATAGTGAAATGAACTAAAAAAAAAAACAAAAAAAAAACAAACGATTGTCTATTTTCTACGCGATTAACAGTTATTTATATTGTTGAGAGAGAGAGAGAGAGAGAGAGAAAGAGAGAGAGATATATAGTGATATATTGTTACCTACCTAGTAAAAATTGGGTTATTCCACAGAAGCCATTGGATACACACACATACACACATACACACACACACACACATATATATACATATATACAACAGACATGCATAGATAGACAAATTAGATGACATCTTTGTCATCGGATTTATGTTTATCAGGAAGAGACTGTGGAAGTGGCGTAGGTATTTGCAAATGGTGAAGGAAAAAAAAAAACAATGAATGAAATACAAGAATGAATAATAAATTAATTATGAAAGGAAAAAAAAGAATTAGATTAAAAAATGAAAAGAGCAAAACAAAAACAGTTTGGAAAATCGGTTTAATTAATTTTATATTAGTGATTTATCATTTCTAATATGGAAATGTTGAAATGAAACTATAAAATTTACTGCAAGTACTGATGGAACTACATATTATTTATTTAAAATTTGAATATAAGCTATATGATGAAAGAATTTTTAAATTATTCAAGTTGAAATTTTTGCAACTGATTATGCCATCAATCTTACTATACTAACAGCAGTTGTTTTCAACTTTCGAAATTTAGTTGAATTATTTTGTTTTTTTCGATCAGTTATTGAAATGAAATTTCTAATAGAATATAAGCTAGAAACCATTATTAATACTATGATCATTTACTGCTATCTAATTTTACAAAATTTGTTTCAAATTCCGTTGCAAAAATATGTGATAAAAAATGCATTTGAATTCAAAAATTTAATAAAAATTTGTTTTTAAAATCTAAATTTTACTTGGGAAAAATTAGCGGAAGAATGAGAGACAAAAATACATGCAATAAAATTTTGGAAAATTAAAATATTAAGTTGAAAAAAGGGGCAATGGAAGGATGGGAGGGGGAGGATAAACTGTTGCTAATATTTCTAGCAATCTGTTAGCATTTAAATTTTGCAAATTTATTTCAAATTTTCATCTTTATCCATTTTTTCTTCCCTTCACTTCACTGTTTAATGTTATCATTCAAAAGAAAGCTTTAGATGCACTGAAATACCTATTCAAAGAAGATGAAAAAGATGAGAAATTAAAAAAAAAAAAAACGAGAATTTAATGACAACAAAAGAAAAAGAAATTTAGAAAAGACCAAATGTTAACTTATTTTTCTTCATATTCCAATTCATTCAATAATTATACATTGTAAATACAATATTAAATGTTAATGCATTAAATGATTAACTTATATTCATTACATGATTCGTTCCCGAAAATATATTTGTTTCAAATTAAGATATAACGTAAAAATTAGGAAGTTGTATGGAATTGAAAAAAAGAAAAAATGAACAAACAAAAGTTGAATTTATCTCTATGATTTCTTATTTTTTTTTTTTTTTTTGAAATAATATAAAATAAAAATTAATCAAATAATAATCAATAATAGATGAGTAACTTTCTAATAAGAAATATTTAGCATACAAAATCGTTTCATTTATTTCTTTTAGTCTAATAATATGTATCCATTCTATATTCTTTTTAAAATTTTACATAAATTTACAAATTTCCATTAGTATAAAATGTATATTAACAATAATACTTCACATACATGCATACATATGTATACAAAGTAGTGGACAAATGGATGAAATATACACAAATATCGAAATAATATAAGCATACCTAAGTGGATGAATGAATTTTCGGTTATTTAAATATGTTAAAACTAAATCATCCATGGATGTACTTACTGATGATGGAAATATTCAAATTTATGGATAAAAAAGAAAAATAGGTAAGTTTTTTTTTTCTGATTCTTAAAATTTATGATAGGATTTGGGAAAAAATGATGTGTAATCATTAATTAAATTGATGCATACTGTTAGTTTGCTTATGATATCATCGATGGTTTCTATTTTAGGAAATTACCCATTATTTTAGGCTTATTATCATTGCTTCGTATGTAAGTCTTTTCTTTGTTGCAAGTTGATATAAGAGAAAAGTTATGCTTAAAATTATTAAGCCTTTTCTTTGTTGCAAGTTGATATAAGAGAAAAGTTATGCTTAAAATTATTGAAATTCAGTAAGGTTTCATTCGAAAAGTTGCAAAAGTTTTCTTCGACAATGTTAACAATTTATGTGATTTTGATCTAAATGAAGGAGAAATTTTATCTTTATATTTACTATTTTTTCTTTTCACATTATTTATCTATGTATACTATGTGAAAGTTTTACTTACCTAATCAATGAAGTACAAAATAACTTTTGCACAATTTGTTACAGTCCAATAATCTATTACAACATCTAATTTTAACTAGCCAATTTCTTTCGTAAATTATGCATAACTTTTAATGAATGTGAATAAAAAATATCCAAAATTTAAGGAAAAAAAGAATAAAATTTATTGAATATGAAATAAAATAAGGCATTAAAAAGCGAAACTGAAATATCAAATGTCAAAAACTCACTTTTTAATTTTTTAACAATTCTCTGCAAATATAATTCTACCAGAACAATAATTAAAATGAAACATGAGAACACGTTATACAACGAAACAATGTATTGATAGGATGATTAGATGTAAAGTTTATTGCAATTTTTTATAGCAATACTTCATTTGCATATAAATTTAATTAATTTAAATATCATACAAAAGTTGCCTGCCATATTTCTTGATATAAAAATTGCAAGTAAAAAACAATTAGAATCAAATGACTGCTAGAATATTTTTGCTGACTAATTATTATAGAGAGCTAAAGAAAACTAATAATTTGGCTAATTAATCTCTAATTCATCCTAAAACCGGATAAAAGTTTATTAAAGTTAAATTGATTATACACAGGTCTTATTGTAAAATATATGAATTCTTTTCGATCTGGCCATAGCTATCATATTAATCGATCAAATGCTATCTTAAATAGGTAAATAAAAGAAAAGCAAAAATTAACTAATTGAAAAATGTATCGTTAAACTTTAGTAAGGATGATGTATTAATGATAAAGCATATGCAGGAATTATTTCAGGTAATGACAAAGTTTTCATCAAAAGCAATAATCACCTTCAATCAGTTTACTTCCTATGAGTAATTTTAACTTTTGAATGGAATTGCAAATTACTAAATAAACTGAGAAAAAAACATGTTTGTTACAATGAAATATTACTACTAAAAGAAATTTTTGAAAATTTTTTAAGATTTACAAATTTATCTAAATTGAAATCAGAAAAAGAATGAATAAATACATTGAACTATACATATAGAAAAAAAATAAACTTTCAACTGTGATAATAATTGATAATTGAAATCATAAGTTATCTGTATCAAATTTGTCGAATAGATACAAGATAAGAACATCAATGCTATCAATAAATGGAACCCAATACCGGACAGGAACATGAATGCTACCAACCACCGGAACCAACATCACCAATGTATACGTTTAAAGATGATGAGACCAAATCCTGAAAAGAAAGAAATAAACAACTGTTTTTTTTTTTTTTTTTTTTTTTTTTTTTTTGTGAGAAAATAAAACACAGATGATAATACTTTGGGAATTATAAAAAAAATTTTACACACTAATTTATGATCAAAATTTAATTATTAAATTTCTGAAATAAATCATTTCTAATAAGTTTACTGTAAATACAAAGAACATTTGAAAAATTTTTTCTCATCGATTTATCAAAAATTTTTCATAGCGGATCCAATCACTTTTGTTTAAAGTGGTGAGAAAATTTGATTTTCCGCGCTCATACTAATTTGACCCTATGAATTGAATTTTCGAAAATCAACTCACGATTTCCACTGATGAAAATGTGAGAAGAAATTTAATAAATTGATTAGATTCTATTAAATTAGTATTTCAAAACTGATGTTAGAAATTAATTCATCATTTTCACTGTTGTAAATGAGAGCAGAAATCTAAAGATTAAGTATAAGAATCGCAAAAAAAAATTGATGAAGAAATATAAAGTTTGCCAGCAATTATGTATAACTGTTGAATTTGCATGACATTTGAACATCAATAATGATTTTTGAATAAATTATTTAGATAAAGCTATACATCATTTTTTAATTGTTATTGCTATAAAACTAATAGTTTTTGATAATTTATTATTAAAAATGAACGAATGCCGTACTGCATTAATCTATTCTTCACTTAAAAAACAAAAAACAAATATAATCAAAAAATTTATTCAGCCCAAATATATGATAAAATTTTTAGTATAAAGTTTAAAGTTTTTTTTTTTTTTTTTTTTTCCTTTCAGTTATATACTGAAAAAATGCAATTAATCAATGACATTTAATGGGCACATTTCTCATCCTTATCTATTCTTATGATAGTTTACTTTTCATATTTGAAACAACTAATGAGTAGAAAAATTATTATTATCAGTACACTGTCATAAATGATATTTTATCAGTTGATTCTATCACTAGCAATGCCATAATAAATTGCAATTTTAGCAATATCATAATGTTAATATATTTGTTTAATAAGTTATATAATGTTTCGAGTTGTGATTTCAAAAATATATCATATTTTAAAGTTTCTAATATTAATCAATTTTCAATAATTACAAAGAACTTTGTCAATATGTTTGCTTATTTTGTTTTTTTGTCTTTCAATTTTGTTTTTCTCTTTCTTTTTTTTTTTTTTTGAATTAATAAAAGAGAATAAATCACGGTAAGTAGACAGGAAAAGAAAAAGAATTGAATTGAGAAATTTTTTATGAATGAGTAAATGTATTAACTAACTTGTCGTTGTGAATCATTTCGTTTAAGAAAATGTTTTGTTGACATATTACATTGTTGTTGTTGTTGTTGTTGTTGTTGCTGTTGTTGTTCGATGATACATCGAATTATAGCATTCCATTTTTCCTTAGCAAATAATTTCTTGTAATTCGGTCCTAAACAAAGCTCTTCAATTTGTTTCGTATCTCGTGCCGTTAAAAGAGCTTCACGAAATGTCGCATTACCAGTCAGTAAACGGCGCCATCGACCTGAAATTTTTTTTTCTAATCAAGTATGAAAAAAGAAAACCTTCATATATGTCCTTTATGTTAATTAGTGAAAAAAGAAAAAACATTAATTTATAGAAAGTGACCAATTTAAAATATTAATTCATGAATACTAATGAATGAAAAAAATTTCTCCTACTGATAATTCCTTTTACCAAGAAATTTATAATGCAATTTGTTAATTCAACCTTGCCTTTCCTCTAACAAATATATAATTCGAACTTTTTTGAAAAAACTGAAAAATTTTTTGAAATAGAAAATTGAACAAATAGCCTTTTTGATTGGAAAATTATCTACCAAATTCTTGTTCTGTAAGTTTACGAGAGCCAATACCGCGTATCTTGCCAACACAACGAATCAAGTGTTCAACTGCAGGATCCGAATCATGATAACTGGGCATGTATGATATTCCTGAAACATTTAAATTGAATATTTCTTTCCCTAATTTCAGTTTAACTTTTCGAATTCAACTGATGCAAAGTTTCAAACTTTAAACAACCAATAAATCAGCATTTTTCATCTGAAAAGTTAAAATTTGAAACATTTTCAAAAATTTGGAAGAAATTTTTTATAAAGAATTTTGTCTTTCGGAATTAAATTACTTTTAAGGTCATTATTCAAAATTTTATCCGCTGAAACTAATTTAAAAGTACCTTCAAGTGTCGATTGTGACGATGCATCACCTTCACCGAGAGTCATCTCAGCACATCGATATATTTCCGTAATTGAACGGACTTCGGAGAGCTGATTTTCGCCAACTGCTACTTCATCCGCTCGTAATGATGAACATCTGTTCAAGTCAACCTAATTTGAGATTAATTAATAGAATCTTAAATTATTAAATCTATCGTTTTTCCTCCATCGCACCAAAAGAAAAAAAAAAGAAGATTAAAAAATTTACAGTAAAATTTAAATTCAGTTTAGTATTTATACGAAAATGGAAAATTGACTAATGGCCCATTTAAAGTAATAATTGTAATTGTTTAAATTAAATTTAAACAGAAACCTATTACTTATTCCCTTTGCACATGGTGATATGCAAACAGCTTATTTTGCATTATGCACAAGACGATGATATTTATTTCTGTAAGTTAATTAGTTATCAATTAAGTGAAAGAACGGTTAATTAAAAATATTTGTAGCGTAATCCATTAATTAGTTATTAAACTACTAATTGCGATGATTAATTTCACTAACATTATTATTCACAAGTTTGTTAGATAAATTAGCTAGAATACGACTTCGCCATTCCGAATAACATTGTGGTAGATCTTCCGTAACAGTAATTCCGGAATCTGTCGTTGTAGACTGTTGCTGCGAATAACTTCTCGTTGAAGCATTTTGCAAATTCCGTTCCGAACCTATTGATGAATCAGATGATAATGATGAATTCGCATGTACCGTACTTTGAGCTGTTGCGCAAGATCTAAAATATAATCAAAAACTTGAAATTTAAATTGAGGACCAAGATAAGTGTTAAGATAAAAAGAAGTTATTCAAAAATAGAACTACTTTTCAGTTTTACCCTAGTTTTTTTATCAAATTTTACAACAATTATATAGAATGATGGAATAAATTTTGATTGTAGTCTTATTACCATTGTCCAATTTAATTTTGACTGAATTCATTTTCATACAGTATGAAGAAGAATGTGCTTTGCTAAGACAACATTTCAAAAGTATCATTTTGATTCGACAATACAAACCGTTCATTTGTTGTTTGAACACTTGGCAATTGCTTCGATTTGACAGTATTCTTTTCATTCCACCATAGATCACTGATACCAAATTTACTAATTGTGATGCCTAAATGAAAAAACATTGGTATACCTGTTCAGGTATGCTAATAAATGAATCATTAAGTGTATTTGAAATTTTACATTAACAAAAATCGATACGTCTTATTAATGATTCAATCAATTTCTTAAAGCTTTTAAGAGATATTCCTTCTTCTTACGGTAAAAATATGACAATATAATTTTGTAGCATATATATTATTTCGATACCCTTCCTTGTACTAAAAACCAATAAACCGATAATTGATAAATTCTATATTAAATTTTCACCATAAATTTCACAAATAAATTATTAAATTTTTTAGAAAATAGTACAGTAATGATTTTAGTTTCACCCTATATCATAACTTTCTTTTTTGTTGAACATTATGTTTTACAAATTTCACCATGTGGTAATTCTCAAAAGTTCATCCATTTATAAAATGTTTGTATCGACTAAAAAAAGTTTCAAACTTGCTTACTTCAAAATTATACATTAAGATTAAATTAAATGATATATTATTAAAATGTATGATATAAAATTTATTGAATGCAAAAATAATTTAATAATTTAAGGTAAAGGAAATGGTGGCGGATAAAAAAAAAATAAAAATAGTGGACAATTAAAACTACAAATTAAAATAGAGGACAATTAAAACTACAAATTATTTGGGAATTAAAATACTTGTTTCTCAAACTTGTTTTCTAATATGATGATTTATTGACAAATTATTTGAACAAATTGAAATGGTTCTAGTTTCATTTTGCCGACTTGAAATAATACTAATAATGATGAATCACAAATCATTCAATGACTTCGTAAAGATTTTGTTTTCTTATGTTTCTTTTTAACAACATTCGTTTCTTTAATTTGATTTATTGGATAATTACATAAAGTACATTTCACTTCACTTTTAGTTCGTCAACTTTTTTTTAAAGATCAAACGATATTTTGCAATAATAATTATCAAATTCTCTTTATACTCATCTCACTCAAAAAAACAACAAAAAAAAAAAAACAAGAAAAGCCAACTAACTTTGTAAATTCGAAATTTAAAATGGCTTAATTAAAAATCAGATAGATTGGTGCAAGAACAATGCTTAAGATTCCAATTTTTCATGATGATGGTTAATTTTAAATGATTTTACTGGTATAGCTCGAAGTTAATACCTAAAGTAATAAAAAAAAAGCCAATTTGAAGTGAGTCTAATTGCCTATTTAATAATAAGTATTTTTTGAGGAGCAAACAAGAAGTAAAAAATAAAATTCTGAATATCGTTTCTTTTAAATATTAGTTAAAAATTTTCATAGCAATTTTACTAAGAAATTTCCTTAAGAAGTGTATAACTTTTCAACAAACGAACCATTTGATGGAGCATTTTGTCCTTGCAAATCTCTTGGCTTATTTTCAATCTTCCATCGGAAACAAATAAAGACAAACATAAAAATGAGAATGATAACAAATAAGCCACCAATAACAGAAAGAAGAATTTGCCATGATATGATAGCATTATCATCATTATCATCTATATCTTGACTTTCTCCATTTGTTTCATTTGATGATATTGGTGCTCCTACAGCATCTAATGATTCATCTTGCACCGAATTTGTCGGTAAATCTCTAAAAATTATGATCAATCAGAAATGGAACATTTTCAAGGAAATATTCATCTTTTTTTTTGAAGTTCTTCGTTCAACATCGATATATGACAGCTATTCGGTGATATTTTTAAAGAATAAAAAAAATGTATAAGTACTAAAATTTTAAAATACAAAAGCATAAATAAAGAAATGAGCGAAAAAAAGAACTGACGCTAAAGTGACAGCATTAAATGATGGATTTATGGATGGAGTATCAAGTTGACTTATTTCCGGTAATCCATATGTACATTTAATGATATATGTCTTATCACCGAGTAAAATTACGGCTGGATTTTTACCAATTCGAATTCGATTTTGAAATACTCCTGTAGAAGGCTGAAATTTGAAAACTAATCATAAATGATGAATAAGGGTTATATGAAAACATCAATTTGAAAATTTTTAAGAGTACAGCTTAAAAATTCTTTCATGAAAATAGATTTAAGAAGATGTGATAATATGAGCCTTCTGGATGGAATTTTTAGGTAGCCTAAGTTCACCTAAGATCAAATGTTTGGACCAATTTATTATGGAAGCAATAATATCATAATTTGCTTTTAAGAGTCTTCTCATAGCGTTGTCATTTTAATGATACAACAATTGTAGAAAATATAATGAAATCTGAAGAAACAAAGTCCTCGGTTTATTTCCTGAAATCTTTCGTTTCCTTATGAACACAAATATTTCTCCGGAATTCAACTACGCTCATCAATCCTCATAGCAGTACTAATTATTTTTTATATTTTAATGGGAGGAAACTAATATTTTTCGTCTTTTTCCCTGCGCAAATGATGTTATCAGATGGAAAACTTCTGGATTTTAATATCGAAATTTTTGACGTCTTTTATGCATTCCAATCTGGATTCTTTTCATTTCTTTGATACCAATTTTTAGAAATTAGTTCATGAAAATTCCAAATTGCAACACATTGGAAAGAAATGAATTGCAATCAAATTCCATTTCGTTCATAGGAACAGGAAGAAAGAAAAACTGCGGAAATTAATGGCGAAAATTTTACAACAATTTTTTTTTCCTCACTGACAACAATTAAAACCAGATTTTTTCTATGAACTCATAAAAAGTTGAAAAAAAAAAATAATGTCACCCTTACAAAAAAAAAAAAATTAATTTTCCTGTACTAACTACAACTTAGCTTCAACTTTAAATTAGAACAGTTATTTTGAATTTGGAAAGCCCTGCTGAAATAACAAAGTTGTATTTGTGTAAAAACATTATCTGATTACATGATATATTGGAATTCATCCTTAACTTTGTTTACTAAATTATGGCAAAAGCTGTTTAAGCTTTTGAAATGTTCATGTATGATGCCCAGTGTCCATTGAAATATCACTAAGACTTCTGAATTTATGTGACAATTCAGTAAAGTATGTTTCCGGATGATGATACTTCTTGTATACTAATAATATCGATAACTACGCATACGAAACGATGCCAATCATTGATAATTAGGTCTAAAAAAAGATTTTTTTCCTGTTCAAATCCAAAATATCAACCATTTGTGTTTGGCATGGATCATTGAAAACAGCGAGTTCGACAACATATTGCAATTCGCCATTTCCTTTCAAGCGGCATTCAGCCCGGTTGTTAGTTCCAACAACAATCCAATCCTCAAATCGTCTTTCCGGCCAGTCATCGCCATTAAATGTTAATATCACTTTAATCGATTGTTGCTCGCATGTTGGTGTCACTATAAATTTAAGAAGAAAAAAAATTTTTTAGTGATTAAAAAAAATTTCATGAAATTTTAAATTCACCATTTTTGTCTATTCTAATCCTTTTTTAATCAAAATTATATGTATATATAACTCCTGTTGGTTTATGAAGTGTCAGTTTACAATGGAATTTTAAAATTTGTGGTTATAAAGTAAGCCAATATTAGTAGTATTGCAAATTATAGAATAAGAATAACAATGATAATAAAATGATAAGAGACAGAAAGGAAAAAATGAAGGCAATCAAAAAAGCAATAATAGTAAAATTGAAATAATGATTAATAAAATTGTCCATAATATAACATGAAATGCTAATAATGATGGTGATAATAATAATAATAATAATAATAATAATAATAATAATAATAATAATAATAATAATAATAATAATAATAATAATAATAATAATAATAATAATAATAATAATAATAATAATAATAATAATAATAGTAATAATAATAATAATAATAATAATAATAATAATAATAATAATAATTTTTTGACTTTTTAACAATTACTTGTCCGGGAGTTTTCATTTTCTCTTTCTTTTCTGTTCCATATTTCTAAGCAAAATGATATGTTGCCTTTTATTTTCCTTGTGATATTTCATTCATTCCATCATTTTCTAAAAATTTTCCATCCTCTGCCTCTTCAATAATTTTCGAACAATAACTACCAACTATTTGTTATGTAAGATAACTTAGTATGAATACAACAGCTTTCCCTTCTATTTACTATTTATTTTTTATCAATACTATTGAAATAAAGTAAGATTAGATGATTTATTATATTAATACCATTATTGTTGTTAAGTTGTAATAGAACTGGAAAAAAAAAAAAAAAAAAAAGGGAGAAATTTCAACTTTTTCGTTTATTTTTTCTTTCTTTTTCTTCTTCTTCTTCTCCCCTTCATCTATCTATCTAATCGTTGAAATTTTTTACTTTCAACAATTTATACATCTACTTTTACGGATCAATTTTATTATGAATAATAAAAATTTTAAATAAATTAAACTCAACTATTTCTATGGTAAGAAACATCATTGCTGAAGATTACTTATTCATTGTATAATTTAAATTTCAATTTTTAGTTACAGCTTTTAAATCTTGATAATCAAAACAAAAAAAAAAAAAATGCAAGAAAACTTGGTAATTTTCATTAGAAATAAGCTAATAGAACAGATATAACAAAATGGGAAAAAAAAGGGGAAAGAATTATTACTGCTACTACTGTATGATACATAATGTATATTTAATAGATGTTTGGATAAAATTATTCTAGTTGAACTTTGAACCCAAATAAGAAATGAGGAATTATTAAGATTATTTTCCACATCTTTCCACTTCGTATCGTTGCTATTACAATAGATTTGCTTCTTCGTTAATGCTACTTTTGTGACAGTTGTTACGATCGTTGTTACTTCGTTATTTCCTATTATTGCAATTTTTTTATTTTCTTTTGTTGTTGTTGAACTTTCAGCATTGATTTACGCATGAAATATGATTTGAAATTCACTCTTCTAAAAAATAAAATAAAATAAAATAAAATAAAAACTTTCTTTCACATTATTCTAACTTTTTTTTTATCACTTTCTCTCCTCTTCCTCCTTTCATATGTGCTCTTCCATTTTCATTTCTTTTCTCTCCCTTTTCTCTCAATATCACAATTTTAAAGAAATAGAACTAAAATTTCTTTTTTTTGAAGAAAAATTATCTGCCTATATCTGTGGAAAAAAAAAATCAAATAACAATTTGATAATTGCAGACAAGCTTAGATGTATACTACTATCAAATAGAGGAAAACGTAGAAGCTTATTTATTGCAAGTATCATCGTCCCTAACATTTGCATAATTAATTCTTGAAAATAATCGAAATAATCCTGAATTCGAAATGGTAAAAGGACCAACATCCGTGAGTATCATATTTTGTATTAATAAATTTGTTTTTTCTTTTTCTTTTTTTTTTTTTTTTTTTTCTCGAAAAAATATCGTTATTTTAAGATAAGAAAATTTCATGCTCTTAATATGTAAAGAATTATTAGATTGAAATTTTTGAAGAATTATAAAAAAAGAGTAATATTTGAAAATAAGCAAATAAATTTTACTCTAATTTTATCTTTTAAAAATCAAAAATTAATGACATAAGAACTATCATTTTGTTCAACCCTTTTTCTACATCCTCCTCTTCCTCTTCCCTTTCCTTCTTCTTTTTCTTCTTCTTCTTCCTTATATTTCATATCTTTCTCTATTTTAATCCTACTATAATAATCTATGTAAATTCTCAATCATGCTTTATTCTCTTATCAATTTCATTCCTTCTTCCAATCATTATCATCATCATCACATTAATACTGTAAATTAAATTTCAATTTTTCAACTTTCATTACATAAAAATATTTATTTATAAGGGAAATGAAAAGAATAAATCAATCATTATTCATTTACTTTACTAGCAGATTTCAATTCTTTTTTTATATAATTATTATATCGAAATTTGATAAAAATTATTCATTATATTCATTTCCTTACATTATTTAATCGATTACTTATAAACATGCAATATGTTTACTGATGGAGGAATACATTGATTGTTTATTACTTAGTAATATTATAACTCAAATTGGTTGCTATGCTTCGTTGCAACAACCTTTCTTCTTCTTCTATTTCAAATGACAATTCTGTAATTAGCATATCTAATGATGTGCTATTTGTATCAATCTTTTTCTCACTTATGTTGCTTATCATTTCACTTTCTTCTTTTTTTTCTTCGTTAATAATTTTAATTAATTTTCTATTTTAGTATTTTTTCTTAATTATAACAAACAAACAAGGAAATAGAATCAATTTGCAATTTCGATAAATTAATAAATGAAATGAAAAAAATCAAATTTACTTAAAGACAAAATGATTAATTAAATTTCTACGGGGATAAAGAAAAAAGCAATTATATATTTACCATATACAATCAATTTTTAAGTAGGTAAAATAAAAGTTGAAAATTTTTTCATTTTTATTCTAACTCGAACTAGTTAATTATCTTATTTATATAATGATAATTTATCACTGTGTTTCATAGGATTTCCGTTTACCGTAAAAAGCTCTGACTAAATTTTAATTTTGAGCCATGCATATTTTCTTCTCTTTCAGCAATAAAGCAATTCTAACTTCCGCTAAATTAAATATTTGAATCCATCAATAATTAACTCGGACCAATTTCCATTCTAATGCATTTCGATTTCCGTTGTATCATTTTGGCATCAATTTTCTGGCATCAAAAAATTTCGTAATTTATTAAAGTTCATGAGATATATTATGTTAGTAATTCGTATCAGTTTGATAACATTTCGACAAATTTTTACATTCTACGATATGTAGAAAAATTCAAAAATAGCTTACTTATTTTGAAAATTCTATTTAAAAAAAAAAAAAAATCAGATGAAAAATGAAATATATTTCATAAATAATGACAATAATAATATATACTCAATCTAAAATATAATGCTCAAATATCTTGCACATATATATATATCAAATAGCTAAAATGATGAATGCTTGCTCTTACCCTAGTGGTATATTTCATAAATAATACTAGTTTTGGCCAATATCTCCCTTATTAAAAAAAAAAAAAAAAAAAAAAAAAGAGAAAGATAATTATACTGCTCTATTGTTAGTTTTTAATTCGATGTAGTATTACGAAATATTTTTACGGTTTCGTAAAATTTCTAAAAAATTCTAGGAATGATTTATTTCAGAATTAAAATAATTTCATCCTCCTTTTCCAACTTCCTTTCGGGAAAAAATATTAAACGTTCTCGACGATATTATTTTAAAAATAAAAAAGCTTTTTTTTTTTATTTGACTAAGCAATTATTTTCTTGTTTTTCATTAGGGTAAAAATTGAATGCAAAAATAAATTATCGTTCCTTTTTTTTGTTATGAACAGATTTTGAATGAAGCGTTTGTGAATTTTAGAAAATGAAAAAGATGACAATTTTTGGATTGCACTATTGTGATCACCAAACCTATGACAATTTTGATGTTTTGAACCCTCGGATATTTGTCATCTCTTTTCTCGTTATTTTAATTTACCCATCCCAATTTTTGCTCTCTTTCTAATCAGATGAAAATGATTCTTTCCATCTCGTTTCAGAATGTACATTTTTAAAATGTTTTTATTGTTAAAAATATTGATAGCATTATTTAGCATCCTTTATGAGGAAACTAAATTTTTTTTTTTCTTCTTTCCTTTTTACTGTCCTATGCCTATATATATACCAAAAGCTAAATTTTTCGTTTTTCTCTTTCCTTCAATTTTCCTACTATACGAATTGAATCTCAAATGATGATATTTTTTTTTTTCCAAGAGAATAATAGCTATCAGATTTAGAAAATAAAGCAATCAATACTTTTTTTTTTTGACTTTTTTTTTTTTAAGAAAAAATTTCTTGTAAAGAATTGTTTCTTCTTTTTTTTAGACAGCTATTCGTATTCATTTCCGTTTAAATCTTATAAAATTATTAGTGAAAATAATTCGAAAATAATTTTATATATATATATATATATATATATATATATCAAAATTTCCATTTGCAAGATGACTTAAAAATCAATTTTTGATTTGGATACTTTTCACGGTAAACATATATCTTCCTGTCATCCACAAGCATATTTCTTTTTCTTTTCTTGAATTAAAAAAAGAAAAACAAAATTTAATAGCAACACAATAATTAACTAATAATAAAAGTTTTAAGAGAATTTTGTTCGTCAATTAAAGATATTTTTGGAATTATTAATAATAAAATTTGCTAATAACAATCGAAAAAATTATTTATCTCTTTGAAACCTTTTTTTTAAAATTCAATCAAATCGAAAAAAAAAACCTTCGGAGAAATGGAAAATACTTTTTTTTCTTTTGTAATTTTACCCAAACAAAATGGATATTTGTTATTAGGCATTATAGTATTTCCAAATAAGTATGGACATCTTTTTACATTATCCACAAACAGCCAAATAGGATAAATCGGAAATAAATCGGAAGTGTCGTTTTTTTTTTTTCTTCTCATTTCATTTCAAAATTTCACTCAGTTCTGTGATATTTGAGTTTCTTCCCTTTTTTTTTTTTTTTTTTGATGCAAATAAGAAGTTGAAATATCAATATTATGCTTTGAAATTAATCTGTTTTCAAAAGAAAAAAGAAAAAAAGAAGAAAGTAAATTTACATATGAAGTGATAAAATTAAAATTCAAGTACAAAAAAAAAAAAAAGAAGTTCAAACAAGTCATTAATGCATGAAAAATTCAAAGAAATGCTATATATATCTAAATAATATCTTTCATGGGCTTTTTTTAAGATGAATGATATTTAGGATATATATAGAAATACAAAAAAAAAGAAAAAAAATAGGGAAATATGAATAAATGAAAGATTAGATGCTTCTATCTATTTTTATAGTTTGTTGATAAGATGGGGAGGAAAAAAAATCAATAAATCATAAAAATATTTTTACAAATTTTTACCTATTTTCTTTTTATTTTACGAATATTTTGCTGTAGCAAATAAAATATAGGGCTAGAAATATTTGTTGATTAATGTTTCAGACAATTTTCTTTTTTTTTTTTTTCGTTTTTTATTGGGAAAAGTAATGCTCTCAAAATGATTAATGAAACCCGTAAGACAATTAATTTTGAAATTGCCTAAAAGATAATTAATTTCAAGTTTTAAATTACCAAATTTTACTAGCATTCATAGTGTAGCGTATATTCCATTTATGGAAACAAAAAAAAAAAAAAAGAAGTATTAATAGATGTTTTGCTAAGGGATGAATAAAAAATATGAATAAAATTGGTTGGTTTACTGGATGAGTAAAAAATGAATCAAATTGGATGCAAAAAGAGTGGAGAAAAAAATTAGCTCATTTTTTTAAAATGAAAAAAAAAAAAAAAAAAAAAACGGAGGTTCCAATTGCAAATGTGACAAGCTATTGCACTGCTGGGCTTCATTTCCTATTCGTTGTTTAAGCATTTAGTGCATTGAAATTTTAAATTACCGATGAATATTCTTGTTTTGTTTTTCTCTTAAAAAAAAAAAAAAAAAAAAAAAAAAAAAAAAAAAAGCGATTAGACAGAACAAAATGATTTTTTATCATTGAAAATTTTTCATAATATCAAATAAGGTATGAAAATTTTTGGACATAAAAGAAAAAAAAAAAGAGAAAAATTTTCCATCAATTAAATCAATCGTTGGGATAACAATTAATTGAAACATTAAAAATGTGATAATTCCATTATTATTCCAATGGATTAATTGTAGAATAAGAAATATAAAAATACTGAATGAAAAAAAAAGAAGGTAATAATTATAGAGAAGTGAAAAGCAGTATTTTTCGAGAAATGTTCTTATCAAATTTTATTTAAAAGAAATCATGAAAGTTCCTTTTTTTTTTTAGGAAAATCGTATACATGTAAAACTATCAAAAATAATAATTTAAATATAAGAATTTAAAAAATAAGAGATAGTTTTTTTTTTTTTTTATTTGTTTTTTGTAGAAAAAGGAGAATCTCATTGATATTTTTCAAACTGTTAACAAAAATATTCTTCATTCATTATTGTTTACAACACAAAAAGGAAAGAAAAAAATGGGGAAAAAAAACATTTTTTTTTTTTTTTTTTGAAAAGGCCAAGTAAAATGTTCAAACATTAATAAATAAATGTAATTTATGCTTTGAAACAAATTACTTTTTACAGTGGCATTTCTTTTCTGGACAAAATAATTTTTTGCCAAATTTTTCAAACAATTTTCTCATTTTTTAATCATACATTTTACAATGAAATTTACCGTACATTACTTTCTAACAATATATTAGAGTGAGGGGAATAGGAAAAGAATTTCATATCAATTTAAAAAATAAAACTAAAAAGTTTGTCTACTGTGCAATAATTTGATAAATTTTATCATAGGGAATGA
Organism: Dipetalonema caudispina; assembly: GCA_013365325.1. Classification (NCBI taxonomy): domain Eukaryota; kingdom Metazoa; phylum Nematoda; class Chromadorea; order Rhabditida; family Onchocercidae; genus Dipetalonema; species Dipetalonema caudispina. The sequence continues at coordinate 86,341 of JABVXV010000157.1, forward strand.
ATCAAATAACTAATAGTCCATAGGTAATTTCAGTACCACGTATTATTTCTGTCAAATTTAGGAGCTACAAAATAAAAATAATAAAAGTAAACCTTTTTTTTTTTTTTTTTTCTAAAACACTTGCAATTTTTTTAACGCATATTTTATTATATTTTGTAACCAATTAATTAAACAATTTTTTTTTGGAATAGAAAAAAGAGAACATTTTCACAATTTATTTGTTAAGTTACATCAAAAAAAAAAAAAAGAAAAAAGTCAAATAAATTTTTTCTTTCCTTTAATTTTGAGTAATAGTAGTAGAAGTAGTAGTAGTAGTAGTAATAGTAATAGTAGCAACATGGGAATAATTTTGTCACTTTTTTCGTCTTCAATTCAGGGGGGGGGAGGGGAAAAAAAATAAATTTTACTCAAGGGAAAAAAAAAAATAAACAACATATAAAAACATATTAGAAAATTTTGTAAATTTCCAGATATGTTAGAAAATGAATGGAACGCAAAAAAAAAAAAAAAAAAAAAAAAAAAAAATGAAAAAGGAAAAAAAGAACACTTCACATAATAAAATTGTTGGGAATTTTGATTTTTTTGAAAGCTAATAATAAATTTTGAATGTAATTTACGGAAGAAATTTCTTCCGTAGCTCTATTGCATAACAGTACAAGACAAAACAAAAAAAAAAAAAAGACAAAAATAAAAAAAAAAAAAAAATTCGAAATTTTACTTTCATAGCTGTATAATTTGTAGGGTCATCGTTCGTCCATTATAATGACTAGTAGAATATAAAAATAAAAATTATTCTACTTTTCAAAGTCATTCAATTCCCTTTCATTTTTTCCATTTCTTCTTCTTTCATTTCACTCTATTCGTCCATTTTCTCTTGCATTTTCACATTTTTCTAAGCAACACAAATTCCCGAATAAACCGGAAGTAACCATCCGATTGAACCGGAAGTAACCATTTATTGTCTTTGGATATCTTTTTTTTTTTTTAAATCAAAAGTTTTATTTAAATGAGTTGAAAATTTGCTTTTTCTAAATTATTTCAATCCTATATATGTATCATTGTGAGGAACAAAAAAAAAAAAAAAAAGATGGAAAGATTTGATTTATACTATTGCAAGTATGTTTACTTCTAAGTTTATACTTGAAACTATGCAGTAATCTCAAATTTTAATCATTATCAAATAATAATTTTCATAGCAATATGTTCTTTTATTTGAATAAATATTTCTACTCAAATTTTACTGCAATGACATGCATTTATTAAATTGGAAATGATGTACATTTATTGCTGAAATGATATGCATTTATCGAAATTAGTTTTTTTTGTCTAACTAAACTTGAAAAATTAGTTCTTTGTCATACTTCTTTCTTCATCTCACTTCCTCCACCAACTTTCATTATCCTTAATATTTTATTGAACCTAAAAGTTAATCTTCCATTATAAGTTACTCATTTTTTTCTATCAAATCTTACTTCCACAACAGGCTATATATTTTACCTTCCAAAGATTTCGAACCCTATGCCAAATATAACCTTTTCATCCTTCCACATTAAATTATTCTCTTCAATATTTAATCTACTGACTTCTTGAGCGTTTAAAAAAAATTTTTGACCATTTTAAACTTCTTTTTTAAGATTTTCATCTATTAATTCCTTTTTCTTTAAAATGATTTCATTTTTCTTCGAAGGAATATTTTTCCATCTAGTATAAGCGAAATATATTCCTTCTCCTTTTTTCACCCACTCTATATCAGTTCATTGCTTTTCCCCAACTTTATTTCTCTTTCAAAAAAAAAAAAAAAAAAAAATAAAAGAAATAAAAAAAATAATAATAAATCTCCTCATCCAATTTTTTTTCCTTTTCATTTGCTTTATTTTTTCTAAGATAATTTAAAAATGGATCGATCCATCAAAAAAAAAAGGGAAAAAAAAGGAGTATCCATTGACACCTTTTGTCATCCTTTCATTTGAGACAACCAAATTAGATAAATGAAATGGTGACATAATAGGAAGAAAATATTAAAAAAAAATTAAAAAACTTTTTTCCCTGATATGAAAATGAAGTAAAAATGAGGTCACCATCCTGACCGAAAATGATACGAATTTCTGTCGAAAGTATAAAATTATTCACAGAAACGAACGTATTCTCTGATCATTTCATCAATGTAATCATTGTTATCATTAATTAATGTCACTATTACCATTATTATTATTACCATTTTTGTTATTATTATTATTACTATCGTCATCATCATTATTATTATTATTGCTACTATTATCATCATTATCATTGTTATTATTGTCACTATCATTGTTATTACTATTATTATTATTATTATTACAGTGGTTAAAGTGATCGTTTGCATAATACATCATTATAAGCATCTCATCAAAATTTTAGAATATAACCAATCTAGCCTTTGCCCTATATTAAATAACTAATGAAATAGCTTCATTTTTTCTCTCTCTCATTCATTTTCTATTATTACTTCTTTAATTATTATTGCTGCAAAATTAATAAAAACTATCATTTAAATTCATTTCTCATTCAGTGCAAACTTTTCATTTTGAAGTTACCTTTCCAACGATAGAAACATTTAGAAATTTCACTTAATTTAAAAGGACTGGATTAAAAATGAATGCCAATTTTATATAAGCATATCGTTGAGATAGGAAAAATAAAATGAAATAAGAATGGATGAAAAAGACGATTAGCTTTTCTTTTTTTTTTTTTTTTTTTGTCCATGATAGAAATAAAAGAAGCATCCCTTTTTCCTATTCAACTTTACTGTCTCATCTTTTTTTTTTTTTTTTTTTTTTCCTTAGACTTTTTTAAAAACAAATACTAACTAAATCCTTTTTCTATTATCATCAGGGTAAAAATAGTTTGATCAATATTATTAAAGTCCCTTTACTTAGTTTGCTCTTTCCTTGTTGCCTGCCAAAGTTCCTTTCCTTCATACTACTCTTTTTACATAAGTTAAAATCGATCGACTCATGCAATCTTTGCTTTCGCCTATCCATGATAGGTCTCTTTACATCATCGCTTACATCTTAGGCTCTTGACGCACTTTAACATTTCGTACCACTATTATCAGATAGCTTTATTCCTACTATTGCCATTTATACAACAACAACAACAACAGCAACAACAATAACTACTACTATTACTACTACCACTAATACTAATACTAATACTATTACAACTACAACAACTACTGCTATTACTACTGTTACCAATACAACAATAAAAAATTGTCCTCAAATCGATTTCATCTATGCCTCCGTTGTAGTATTTGTCGTTCGGTTATATCAACAACAGCTACTAAATAATACTTCTCCTATCGTGTATATGTATTTCTTCGATTTCGTCAATTACACATCTTAACTTATGGCTTGGATATAGTCAAAACAATACACGATAAAGCATATGCCTTTTTTTCCGGATCTATACTTCTAACAAATCAAGTCTTCAATATACCCGGAATTCTATATATACATACATACATATATAAGAAAAATTCGTTACTAAAAAATAATTGCCGAAATTAAATTAAATATTTGTCAGTGTTGTTAACTTATTTAGATGTCTAATTTAGTTATAAACTAAAGGAACAATACAAAATACAAACTGGAAGATAAAAAAAATTAATAACCTTCAGAATCCTTTTTTCTTCATATACCGCATATCCTTTCCCGATGAGTAATGAGTAATATTATTACCTCACGTTTTTTTTCCTACATATAATGATATTTTCTTATTGACTATATGTGTTTCTTAATAATGACGAATAATTTTTATGTCGTCAACCTTGTGCAGTAACCCTCAACGATACTCATAATAATGATTTTCAAAATAATGTTGCCTTATTCTGGAAACTATTCAGTTTGAATAAAAGCAATGCTTGCTATTTGTAAACGTATGATACAATGGCATTTTCAAAGGAAATCATTCAATTTCCTTCTATTCGAGACCCTCTTCCATTATCTATCTTTAATTTTCTTTTTTTTTTTTTTTTTTTTTTTTTGTTTTTTTTGTTTCTTCTTTGCCTATATTAAAAATATAGTGCATTCTCCGGAAAATATCATTAGTAATGTTTGTATTTATGTAAATATAATATTGTTGCATATATTTGTTGACTTCTTTTCTTTTACCAATTACAGTATCACTGATATTATTCCTATTACCAATATCTGCAAATATCATTCGAAAGCCATCATTATAAGCTCCGTTGATGATTATAGCACAAGAGTGATATAAAAATTATTCCTTATTTGTTAACCAAATTCAAACTATTCCAAGCATATACTTTTATCACTAATAACTTATGCGTAGGATATAAAGTGCGAGACAATAATATCAGTTATTGCTTATCAGACAGGATATGCAATGTATAAAGGAAAAAGAATTCTGAAGGTTAGCCTTTTCATCCTTTCAATTTATACTTTGTACCGTTCCTGCATTTTATAATTAAATGAATTTTCATTAAGGCGTGTAACTAAGCTAACAACACTGATGAACACTCAATTTAAGCTGCAATTACCACAACCACTCAACCCGGCAATCATCCTTTAGCAACGGATTTTCCTATATTTATACATATTTAATTCTAGGAATATTGAAGAGTTAGTCCGTTAGGAATATATTTCACAAAAAAAAAAAAAAAGTGCAGCTAACAGCTTTGGTGCTGGCCGGAAAAAGGACACATGCTTATCGTACACCGTCCTGGCTACATCCAATCTAACTACTATTGTTGCTGCTTCATATTGATTGTGTGGTCTAGCAAAAAAAAAAAAAAAAAAAAAAAAATAGGGTCTATGTGTATATGGTTGACGAAACCGGAGACATTATCTCAAAGAGCGAACACTTTAAGCAACCAGCAAGTAGCAACTATAGCCAAGCCAACCCATCCTTATCTCAGTTTTGAATTTATCCTGTCACAGTGAATCGTTGGATCCGGGTATGTATGTATCACGTTTAATATTTCATGCATCATCTCTAAAATTCGCATTACCCATCTATTCCCATGCGTATAAATAGTTACTTATATTTTTTCCACTATTAAATCATTTCAAACATTTAACTTTTCCGTCATATGTCGAAATTTCGATGCGTGTGCCTTTTTTTTTTTTTTTTTTTGAGTTTACGTACGAGACTGATCTGACACGAAAATGAATCACTATGATAAGGAAATGTAAAGTGGACATCATAGGCAGATTTAATAGTGGACGACGACAGTTTGGAAGGAAGTACCCTATCCAAAATAAAACGATAATGCAAGCCGTGCAGGTTCATGCTCTTTACCTGCAGTGGTAGTGCAAACGTTAGAAACCAACGTGTCGTTGTATCCGGACAGGAGGAACTGCACCAAAGACCCAATTCATCAGTTGACCACCAGCGTAGTGAACCACAATCTGGCCGGAATAGTCAAGGGTCAGCATCGTGTCCAGAAACATTTCGTACCTATGTTGGAAGCCCTACACGGGACAGCCCATACTTCAGAAGTCGCAGCAATTCACGAAGTAGCTCGCGAACTGAAATCTTACGACCTGGCCAGTGGACAACCGTAACGTCGCAAGTGAAATTTCGTGCACTTACACAAAGTGAACAACAGGAAGTTTTTGAAACACAGAAAAAAGAGAGGTTATTACGTGAAGAATTGGGTGAGTAACTTTTACATGAATGACTCGTCCACTCTTTTCTTCTACCTGTATTATCCGTTTTACCTTCATTTATATTCCATTCAAACAATTAAAGTTCTTCACTAGAAAAAAAAAAGAAGGAATAATTACGCAATCAACGCTGCAATAACTAATATTATGTATTTAGACTAATTATTGAACTAATTAGGTAAAATAACGTTACTTCCAAATCATTCTGATTGTTGGAATTTTACTTTTTTCCGAACTATTCTTTCTAGACAAATTAATGGCATAAAGTTAGTTTTCAGGAGATTAAGTGAAGAAAAAAAGTTGATACTTCTAAAAATGTATTTTGTTTGTTTATTTTTTTTACCATTTGAATGATTTAAGAACAAAACAAAATTTGTGAAATTTTTTTTCCTTCATTTTTTTCTTTCTCTCAGCAAAATAAATGAAAGAACAGGAAGAGAATTTACATATTCTCATAAATTGCATTACCTTATTTCAGAATAACTTCCTTATCTTCAAGGCCAACATTTTGTCTATTTTCATTACTATTTTTAACAACTGCTAATCTATTTTTCCACAATTCTCAGCATACTAACAATAACAATTTATTTATTGGGCAAAAAGGAACCAATTTGATCTTTTCATTGGGATTTTCTTGATAAGATTAAATTTTTCTAAAATTTATGGAAATTTCTAGCAGTTATAACAAAAATGGATGAGGGCGCTGATGTAAGTGGTGGCACTCAACCTACTGAATTGATAACCCGTGTACCAGATAGTCCCGGCTCACGTTCCAATTATGGAGAATTTTATTGGTAAGTTCCATTAGTAAATAAATCAATTTGCTATCAAATATTAATAATGCTTATATTAATATTACTGTTTGAAAGGAAAATTTCGTACTGGGAATTTAAATTTGAATTGTTAAGCTAATAAAAAGAAATTCCGCTCATCAAATTTTTTAGAAATGTAGAGAAAAAATAAATCCAAAAAATTTTTTTAATCATGAAAAATTCCAATGAAAATGAATATGTCATTGATAGGTCACAAAAATTGGGATTATATTTATTCGTAGATTAAAATACGAATTAATATAACCATAACTATCTTTGAAAGCAAAAATTCCGCATATACTCCTCCGGTACAATAAAATTCCAGTAAAAAATTTGTATCCTTGAACATTAATAAATTATGCATCCTCTTATCGGATTTTTTAAATAACAAATTAAAATCCCTTTTCCACCTAATTCATACCGTTCGTAATCAGGTAATAAAAATTGAAATATCTTTTAATATGAATTCTTCTGCATTAATCATACCTTATTCCATGTGTTAATAAGTACAAATCGTTAAGATATGAGAGAAAAAGACATGAAATTAGGAGCTAAAAGCATATTTAAAATTTAATATAGTTGCCGATTTATCGTCCCAAAAAAAAGTCCCGTATCAAATTTATGAAAATAGGAAAAATCCCAGAGTTTATATCGATAAAGGTAGGAAAAAAAATGAAAAATAAAATCGAGTTGAGAATAAGTTTTTCCTTTTTCCCTCTCAATGAAGGTAATTTCATAAATTCTGTCAAAATTCCGAAAAGTTATTATGTAATATTATTAGCGTCGTGGATGGTGAGAAATAAAAAATTTATATCAACTTTTAAACAAAACAGACAAAAATTCTGGATTAAAATTTGAAAAGAACTGCTCGCGTCATATTTTTAAGAGGTCATTATTAAAAACTCCAATTATTTGGGAAGGTGAAGGAACAAATTAAATTCTTTAAATGTCAATGAACTTGATTCCTTATAAGGTAAAAATAAACTCTGAATTACGAATTCATGAAGAGAAGCTCCATTAATAGTAATAATTTTTTCCCGGAATCATAAAACTGTAGGTGTTCATGTGGAAATCAGTAAAAAAACAAATTTTAAAGGTAATTCTAGGCATTTAATTTTTTGGAAATTTTTGCCGATATTTTCTCCAGAATTATCAGAAAGAATACATTGCTCAGTTCAAGACAATTCAAGCTTAGGTATATATTAGGCAAACGTGAAAGTAGTAGTAAGATATATAATCGTAGATAAGGGGAATCTAATATGCATTCCGGTTTCCGGCATGAATACAGGGATACCAATGGTGAAAACGTGTATCATGTTTCGGATTCATTCGACAGCGATCTGATGCTTGAAATAGATAGCTACGGGAAAGGCGTTTCTGCAGCACGACTTGATCGTACTCAGGAGGATCTCAACAAATATCGTCAACGTATTGACGCTAATGTGGAGCATCAAAAAGAATATTCCGATCTCATATCGGCTCTACAACATAAGGTTTACTTTTGCTTAATCTACTGAACATTTTCCAATAAAAAAAAGAATGCAAAATTAAGGAATAATCAATTAATATTTCAATAATCGATAGCTAAATTTATCCCAGATACAAATAACTCCCTAAATTTAGGTACAAGAGTATCGCCGCCATATTGCTGAACTTGAAAGTCGGATAGCAACACGTCGAGCAGAAGAACCCTCATCGTTCACGCTTATTGATTCAACCGTGTATCCCGATGGAAAATACAAAGATGAAACATTATGGAGCCCTAAAAAGGGCTTAGATGATACTGAGTATCATCTTCTAGCCAAATTAGATGATGAACGTAGAAGGTATAGGAATTTTATTCAAACAAATATGAATTTATGTAATATTTCATTTAATTTGCAATCTAATTTAGATCTAAATTTTTCGCTTAAATAATTAATTATTCAGAAAGATTAAGAAGAGCTAAATGAAAGATAATTTGAAGAGTTGATGATTATCGGATACAACTGGAACAAGAACGTATCCAAAATGATCAACTGTTGCATGAAAATGAACGCCTTCGTCAACAATTTGAAACAAATATGAGAGAAAATGAACGCATTTATAAAACTCGTGAAAGAGTATGAATAATTTTATGTTTACTAAATTTCAGAATAAAAGTTAACTAATTATCTGTATTTAACTAAATTTAAGGAAGGAATTTAACATCTAAAATTTATTACAGAATCTTGCTCAGTACTTAAGTGAGGAACAGAAAAAGATGATGGATTTATGGACTGAATTACAACGTGTTCGCAGACAGTTAGTTCAACACAGAGAACAAACGGAACATGATCTAGAAAATCAGCGTAATGAATTTACCCGAGTAATTCGGAATGTTGGAGGCTTAACTAGGCAATTAAATCTTGTCGGTGTTGAGGTAATTAATGATTTTGAAATTGTAATTGAAATTTTTAAATTTGTAAAATTATTTGGAAAAAAGTTAAAAAGTTTTCCTTTTGTATAAAATGAAATTTAATTACTAGAGAATATTTTGGTTACCATCATCTTAACAATTCTAATTTTCAATACAATTTAATGAATGCGATATTACAGGGTGGATATAGTGGCATCAAAGAACCATTATTGGTTGAAAGTGGTCGTGGAGGAGGTGAAAGTATTAGTCATGATACTGTATTAATTGAAGCAATTAAAAGAATACGTGAAAGTCAACAAGCTGTAAATCAACCAGGAATACAGATGTTTGATCAATTAAAACTTGCAAGTGCTGCAGCTGGTGATGCAGATCTATACAATGAACTTATGAAAAAGTAAGCAAATATATTTCAGCGAGTAAATAAAACATATAATAAAATATTTGAACTTTTTTAAATCAAAGATTTAACTAAATGAAAATATGCAAAAATAACTGTTAACAGATATGAAGAATGTATTGAACGAAATATTGAACTCGAATCGAAAGGTGATGAAGCACAACGTAAAAATGCTGCACTTGAAGCTGAGCTTCAACGGACTAAAGAACGCCTTTCAGATAATCAGGTCAATCTAACTGTTTTCGACTTTTTTTTTTTTTTTTTTTGAATCTCACTTTAATTTTTGCATTCATTTTTGTTTATAGGTTGCGCTTCGCAAACTACATGAATTAGCACAAGATGCATCTCGTGCGCCAGAAAGAGAGAAAAGAACTCGTTCACTTTCACCAGGTGATATTAGCTATTGCTATTTTTCGATGTATAATCTGACATGCATATTTTAGCTTTAATAAGACAATAATTTTAAAAAGATGAAATAGAATAAAATTATTCCATAACTAAAAAAAAACTAATAGTTTAGGTGGTGCACCACTTCCACCATCGGAAGCTTTACGTAGTGTTCGTAACATCATCCGTAACAAAGATAGCCAAATACAACAACTGGAAAGAAAACTAAAGATTGTTGAAGGCCAGGTAAATTAAAATTTACAATTTTTAAATTAATTCAATGAATAAATCTCTGTAACTCAATCCTACAGGCTAATATTTTACATCATTCCTTCTAATATCCTATTGATTCAGGTCAAAGAATTCGTGAACAAATTCGAACATGCTGATGAAGCTCGACGTTATTTAGACAAACATTTGGCTGAAAGCAAACGTGACTTGACAAATCAGTATGAAATTTTAACAAATCTAAATAGAAAAGAAAAAAAACGCGATTTATAATTTCCGCAAAAAAAAAAAAAAAAAGAAAAATCTCACTTACTAATGCGAAATATGAATTTCAGAATTAAAAATTTGGATGATGCAGAACGTCAAATAAGACGTTTGGAAGAACGGTTACGTGCTGCTGATCTCGAAAAAGCAGCAGTTGAGAAAGCTAGAAAATTTTTGGAAGAAGAGATAAACAAATTGCATCAGTCAGTAGTGTTTTTCCTTTTTTTTTTTTTTTTTTTTTCGTTGAATTCATTATCTACCTATTAAATCAATTAAATTTTAAATCAAATTGATGGAAAAAACTTTTAATAGTAGTAGTTTCTTCATAAATTATAATTTTAATTCCAGTTTGCTTATCCTTACACTTATTGTTAGCATTATGATGATGATGATAATTTAACAGTTCATCTCATCTACCCATAATATGTATTTATTTATTAATTTTAATTATCCGTTATATTAGTTTACAATTGATTTTCTTTAAAATCAACTTTTTAGAATTAATTTAAACTGAATTTGAATTTATATAAGGAAAGGACCAAAAAAAAAAAGTATTTTCAGACAGTATCAAAAAGCAACAGCAGAGGAAGAACGAAAAGCACGTGATAAAGAACATGAAATCAATCTTGGATTCGAAGAAGAATACAAAAATCGGTAAATGTACCAAAAATAATAACAGACGATTTTTATTACATATTCTATAGCAAATTATCTAAAATTAAAAAGTTATTTTTAGCATTAATGAATTAAAAAATCGTGTCGAGACAATTCAACGTGATAATACGAAATTGAAAGCGGAACTAAATACAATGAGGGATAAATATCGAGATACTGAAAATGAATACAATATTACACTACGAAAATTGGAAGAAAAAGGTTTTGTAAAATATCGTCTCTAAAATGTATTTTAACATCTAAAATCAAAAATCTTATAAATCATTTGAAGAAATTAAACTAATTCAAAAAGAAATTTTTACGAGAAATTCATTTTTACATTTAGATGTTGCATTGCGTCATCTTGATGAAATCAAACGTCAACTAACCAATGAACTTGATCAACAACGAACACGTTATGATGCATTAAATTCTGAATTTGATAAATTAAATAACGAATATGAAAATGCTAGTAAGACAGTTGTAACATTGGAGCAAACATTACGTGAAATCAAACAACAACGAGATGAATATGGGTAATAAAATTAGATTACAATTCAAACAAACATATGAATTTTACTTTATTATAAAAACCTATAGATTATAAACAAAAATTTGCAAAAAAAAAAATGGTAAATTTTAAAATGAACAATTCAATATCATTCTACTGATAATTTATTTGCATAATATAATTTAATGGAAAAAATTTAACAAATATCAATTCTTTACATTTATTCAATTAAAACCAAAAATTGACTAATGAGACGTAGAAAAAAAAAAAAAAAGGAAGAATTTCATTTGTTTCGTATTTCTTTCATACAGTTTTCTTTAACATTTATACATTGCTTAAAACAACCAAATCTATTTGTTTTCACAAATTTTCATTGCTTTTACCCTTTCCAAAAAATTTCTTCCTCTTCATTTTATCTTACTGTTTGGAAATTTAGTTTTGTTTTGCCGATGGTCCTATTTGATAGAAACGTAAAGTGTTAGACATTCGATTTTATCATTATGTTTTTAGTTTTTATATGATTTATGAATAATTGACAGAGAATTTTGAAGTTTTAGAATTGACAGAAGAGAAAAAAATTTTTGCACACATTAATTATGCTAATTTATAGTGTTAAATTTTATTTCAGTAAACAAAAAGATGAGCTTTCAAGACAAATGTTCGATTTGAAGCATCAATTAGAGAATGAAAAAGCAGCACGAGAAGAAGCGGAAAAAACAAAGAGCCGTACGTGAAATTTCATAAAATGTTTTACATATTTTAATAATCTAAAATTTAAAAATTTTGTACTACTAAATAAAAAAAGAATTTACAGGTTTAACACAAGAAATTGAAAAACTCAAACTTCAAATTACGGATTACGAGAATCAGCTAAGTATGCTACGCCGACACAATGATGAGCTTGATACGCAAATTAAAAGTGGTCAAGCTAAAATAACCGCTGTCGAGAATGATTTAATTACAAGCCAAAAAGAAATTGTTAGATTGAACGAATTAAACAGTCGTCTTCAAAGAGAAAAGCAGGATGCCATTAAGTTTGTATTACAACAGTAACAAAAACAAAAAAAAAAAACAAAAAAAAAAAGAGGAAAAAAAAATACACCAGTTGTTGATTTCCTTAATTTTGATGGAAAAAACTTTTTAATTTTCAGTAATAAGTATTTTTATTATTAATTTGATGTTTTTTCTCCAGTCAAAAACTTAAAACTGAAAGTGATTCTGAAACGTGGAAGGAACAAATCCGAAAGTTGGAACAGGAAATTGAGAAGTTACGAGTAGAGAATCGAACAATTACTGAACAGGAAGAAAAGACACGTGATGCTTTAACGAAAGAAACAAATCGTGCACATCTTCTACAAAAAGAACTTGAAGAGACAAAAGCGGAAATCGAAGAACTTGAAAGTAAATCCTTTCCTTTATTTAAATATATGATAAAATAAACATGAATGATTACTGAAAATATTTGAAACTTATAGAGTAATGATTCGGAAATATTGTTGTTTCATCTTATAATTTTGCAGAAAAAATCAAACGGTTAGAACAAGAAATGGAAAGTAGTTCACGTGGTACACGTAAAGATGAAACAGAAGAAACAGGTATATTTGATTTAATTTGCAAAAAAAAAAGAGAAATTTCCTCCTTATTTTCAGAAATTGATAAGAAATATTATATTTCAGATAAAATTTCACTTGGCCCAAGTGGTCCTACAATTTATGATACCGAAATACATGAAATTCGAATCAGAGAAGTCAATGATAAGTGGAAACTCGAATTTGACAAACTTCTCGCAGAAAAGGTTTGATCAATTTGATTCCATGGATAAAACCTTAATATTCTCGAATTTTTATTAAAAATAACCTACTTATATAAAGATCAAATTTAGGATGAGCTTGAGCGTAAGATTCGCGATTTGGAAGATCAAATTACACAAAAAAATCGTGAAATTGAACGACAAGAATCTGAGATAGCGGAATTGAAACGTAAACATCAAGAAGAAATTGATCGATTGAAGGACGAAATTTCACAACTTCATGACAAACATCAGAATGATCTCGATGACGAGAAAGAGCAATACAATAAGGTAACCCATCTATTTCTCCATATCATATTAAAAATTAAAAAAAAAAAAAAATGAAATAAAGTTGTTTGGAATCAACTAAAATATTCTCCTATATTTCTCTCATATCATTCCGATCTCAACGATCTAACAATTTTCCATTATATTCAGAATGGTTTTTGAATATTTTCTGTTAGCATAAAAATGGAACAAATTTCAGAATCTGGAATCGATTAAGCTTGTTGAAGATGAACTTCGTAACAAACTTGCCGAAGCTGAGAGAAAACTTGCAGAAGCACAAAATCGAGAAAACCAGTTGGAACGTGAGAAAGCAGAACTAAAGGAAAAGTATGAACAAGCATTAGCACAAATCCAAAAGGCCAAGGATGACTTAGAAGAAGCACGACAAGAAGCTGAAAACGTAAACACATTTCTAGCTATATTTTTAGCAAGCATCAAAGAATCTCACTCCATTCAGGAAATTTTCATTTTTTTTTTCTTTCCTTTTCAGGAAATACAAAAATGGAAAACTGAAGTGTATTCGGTACGATCCGAACTCAAAGCAGTTGAAACCGCAAATAATGCGTTGAAAACACAACTTACGGCAGCTAATGAACGAGCTGAATCATTGAATAAAACCGTTAATGATCAGAATGGTAAAATACGAGACTGTAAGTATTTTATATTGAAATCATAAAATTTCATTTTTTCCACAATCTTACAAAAATAAGCAAAGATTTTCGTGATTACAGTGAATACACAAATCCGACGTCTTGAGGAAGAGGTATCAGATTTGAAATCTGCTGCCGTAACTCGTGAATCAGATTTGGAAAGTGCATTAAGTCGATTACGTTCCGTGGAGGATCAGTATGCTACACTACAAGGTGAACATGCCAAGACACGAAATGAACTAGAAATTCTACAAAGGGAATATGATTTGCTTAAGGTACCGATAACTTCTACAGTTTACATTACACTAATGAATCCTGCAAAAATCATGCAAATAAAATCCAGTCAAGTTAAAATATTTTGAAATCCACTAAGAGAATAAATTAACAAAAGCAATATCAAAGATTATAAAATTACAGAGTACAAATATAAACCAAGAATCTGAACTTGAACGTCTCAGAAATAAAATTCAGCAATATGAAGTAACGATTAAGGAACAAAAGAATGCACTCGATCATCTCAAAGCGGAAGTAAGTTCTTACACTTGGGTTGTAATTCGTACTTCTACATGTAGATGAGAATTCACGTGTAATTCGTAAGTGTGCCGCAAAAAAAGCAAAATTCATGAAATTTAAATTTCAGCGAGAACGACTGCAAAATATTTATCGTGATAAGGTGAAACAATCAGATCATCTCAATCAATTGGTACAGTCATTTGATGTCAAAATGAACAAAATGCGTCAGAATCTACGAGATACCTCAGATAAAGTACGTCAATTCTATAACTTCTTCAAACATAACCAATTTCAACAATAACTATTCCAGAAAACTCCGATTATATTCAATATACTGCTTTTCCAGCTTGTTGCTGCCGAAACGGAACGTAATACTTTACGCTCTGAAGTTACCAAACTGCAACAAGAACTACAGTTTGGTAAAGATCAAATGGTACGTCGGACAGATGAATATCAATCATCGTTGGAAGATTTAGCGAATGCGCATCGAGCTGCGGAAGATGGTCGACTTAATGCTTTACAAGAACTAGAATCGAGGAAATACGAACTAGCTGATCTAAAGGTCTAAAAAATTAATTATTTTGTTTGATATTAAAGTAAACAGCATCCTATGCTAAAGCTTATACTTACGTATGTTAAATTTATGGATATCTTTGAAATATTTTATAATATTTCAGTCACGATTTGAAAATACGGAACAGCGCTTGACATCACTACAACATGATTATAATAAAGTGGAGAATGAAAGAGATATCATGGCTGATTCACTTAAACGCTTCTATTCTGTAACCACACATGCGGTAACATTGCACAAAGTGAAGGTAATTATATAGAATGGATGGGTAGTTATGTTCTAATAAAATTTCGTATAGTCATTTTTCAGAAAAAAATAAAGAAAATATGTGGTAAAAAATCAAGATTTTATTACTATTGTTTATTTTCAACGTTTCAGGAAGATGTTGATCGTGATCAATTGATTGAGACTGAAATACCACGTTCAATTCCATTCCCACCATCTGTTGATTACACCACAACAGGAGGACGTACCGGAGGTTAATTAATTTTCATTTCACTTAACAAATATTTTAAATGATAACGGCGAAAAAACGAAAAGTAGATACCTTGAGTTCTATTTGGAATACGAAATAAAATTAGGAATATTTTACTTGATTAACTTAAATTATAAAAACTACAGTCTAGTATATTCTAATATGATCTGTTGCAGCAACAACTATTAATATTGGTGAAACACTTGATATTAATCAACTTGAAAATACTCTTCAGACGTTGATTGGTCGAATTGAGAGATTAGAACGTGAACGAGTAAGTGTTATACTTAAATTACTGATCATCTCTTCTTCATGAAAATATCAGAAAGAATTATCTATTTCAACCTTTAAATTCTTAAATAATCAATGTTTTCTATGTATTTAACATCATCTATACAAATAATTAATTATGATCGTTACAGAATGAGTACCGTGAGGCTTTTGATCGTCTGAAGAAAAAGACGAGTGACACTCACACAACGATTCATAAGCAGGAAACACGCTATAAAACTATTGAAGAAAATCTGACCGATATGGAAGAAGGTAATGAATTGTAGGAATTTCTTTTAATCATTCCGTTTATTTGTTTTTTTTTTTTTTTTTCTTTCAATTAAATGCTTTAATTAATTTGCAGAGAAACGTGCATTAGAAGTACGATTAGCATCAGCTAAGCAATTGTTACGTTCGCAAGAAGAAGCATTGAAACAACGAGATGAAGAACGACGTCAATTGAAAGCTAAAATGGTCGCAGCAGATTTGGAAGCACGTGGAAAAGATGCACAACTACGACATCTCAATGTTAGCAATCAAATTGGAATTATCACAACTGAAATCATTCATAAAATAATGGTTTAAATTTCAACATATATACATGCCATTTATAAATTTATCATCTCCAGGAGCAACTGAAAAATCTGCGTAATGATCTAGAAACTGCGCAAGCCGATCTACGAATTTTGCGCGAACGTGAAGAACAATGGGATGCTAATCGTTTCCAACTGGAAAGTAAGCTTCGAGATAAGGAAGGCGAAACACAGCGGCTTAATCTATTGCAGACTAATCTTGAAAGTGAAAAACAGGTAAATAAATTCTATATTTTTCTCATATCTAGCATTATCTTCTTTTAAAATTATACAAGTTTCAATATTTTAGTCCCTGAACGAGCGAATAAAAGAACTATCCGGACAGTTGCAATTAAGCGAAATAAAATGCACCGATATGAAGGAAGATGTGGAGAGATTGAAAAGAGAACTTTCAAAAGCTGAAAGCGTTGAAATGGAACTTCGAAAAACTTCGGATTACCAATCAAGAACCATTAGTGAATATCAGATTCTTAGAGATCAAGTAATTAATTAATTTTCTTCCTTGTTTCTTAACGACCACAATTTTAATACTCTTCCCGTCAGAATTATTAGCGATTACTTGTTGACTATTACGATTTTGACATAGATTTCCGTCAATTTCAGATAACCGGTGCACAAAATGATCTAACAAATGCTAATAATCAAAAGCAACAACTTGAGCATGAATTAACAGCCGCACGAGGCGAAATTCGCGATTTCAAGCAACGTGTGCGTGATTTAAGCGGTCGAGCATCCGATTTGCAACGTCAATTGCAAGATGCTCATGCAGAGAAGAATCGTCTTGAGGAAAGACTGATAACTCTCGAGAAGGTTTCTACTTGATAACACACACTTATCTGTTAATCTTTAATTGATGTTTCCTTACAATTCTTTTTTTTTTTTTAATGTAAATATATATGTGTTTCATAAGGATGATATGAATATCATACTAGTCTTACTTTTTCTTTTGCGCCAGCATTTTTCATTTCTAATTTAAAGAAAAAAGAAAAACAAAGATAAGTTATAGGCGACAACGTCACAAAGAGCAACGGAAGATGATCTTAGGCAACAGATTGAAAGTTGTAAAAATGAACGGAGAATGTTACAACGTGAACTTGATGAAATCCAACGAAGATTAGCACAATTGGAAAGTGAAAAAAGAACTATGGTGGGCCAACTTGAAAATACCAAACGTGATCGGGCCACGTTTATCAAGAAAATAGAAGTGGTAACTATTGAAAAATGCATAATGAAAAGATATTTTAAGACTGTTCTTTTGTCTTTTGCTAACTGCATTCATTTATTCAGCTTCCGGTAATTTTTTTTTTTTTTTTGAATAAAAAATATCATTTCCGAAAACAATGAATTATAGCTGGAGAATGAAAAACGACGCACTGATGCAGCAATCCGTGAAACTGCCTTACAACGTGAAGCTATTGAGAAATCATTGAATGCAATGGAAAGAGAAAACAAGGTTTACAGATAATAGTTTATTTTCGTTAAAATATTTAGAGACATACTGATAGTATAATAGTTTGAGATAAATAATTTACTTATATCGAAGCTCTTATTCAGTAATCGTTCTTTTCTCTATCTCAAACTTCTACGGATATCTCTATCTTACGTCTCTTTCATCTCTCAGTTTGCTTCTTTTTTTTTTTTTTTTTTCCTCCGCATTTTATTCAAATATGATCAGAGCTTGATCAAAAGCAATGAGTATAATAATATGAGCTTTTTAATCTCACATCTAACATTGTTAATAATAATTTATTATAGGAACTTTACAAAAACTGTGCCCAATTGCAAAAACAAATCGCACAGTTGGAATTTGAAAATGGTAATCGTATCATTGAAATTAGCAGTAAGCAACGTGAAGAACAGGATAAGCAATTGCAACGGATGAGAAATGAAAAGATTCAAGTATGTAAAAACTATGCAAACTTTAAAATTTTTGAACTTGAAAAATTGTAGTTTCTATATACCATTGCAACCGAAATTTTATATAATATCTTGAAAAGAATTGTACAATTACTACAAAATATATTCGGTATTGAAGAAATAACTCGATAACAAAGCTTTTCAGGTACTCAGATAATGTAATATATTGAGTATCTAAAAAAGATTTGTTTCTAGATTGAACGAATAATTGAAAATCGTGAACGTACGCAACAAAATCGTATCAAACAATTGGAAAATCAACTTAGCATTATGAGAGAACAATTGGATAACGAAAGGAGACGTCGTCGTGATTATGTGGATCGAAGTTTAGCCGGTGATATTGGTAGGCTTGGTGGTGGCTATCTAGGACTACGAGGTACTGGCATTCATAGTGCTGGCATATTACCACATTTAGGAGACGATTATGTGACTGGAACAACGTAAGTATTTTCCACTCTTCATTCACAATTTATCTACATCTTCTTTTTCTACTAGAAAATTGGAAATTTTACAATATATTTATTGATTATTCCAGAAGATATGTACGATCGACATTTGCTTCCAATCCGCTCACACCACCTCTTGGAACTTCCACACCAACACAATACCAGGGTTAGTTAAGTAAATGAATGAATTTATGATTCAGGCTTTTTTATTACTTACGTAGAATTTTGAGATCTGAATTAGTTTAGAAAAATAAACTTTTGCAGATGTGCAACGTGAATCATACATTTCAACAACAGCGCATCAACCATCAATGGTGGGAAGTACAACTTCAGATAAGATCAAGCTTGAAACTCTAGAACCTTCGAAGGAAATTGAAGGTATTATTCTCTCCCTGTTTTGTTATTTCTTAAGAAACTCGAAAAGGGTAAACTTTGTTATATTTCAAGGACATTCATACCAAAAATTGCACAGTATTTAAAGCAGTATTTCTCCTATGTAATGTTACACGCGAAAGCAGTTAAGCATTAGCTTTTACCGTAAGAAACAATAATTCGTCTATTTTACTAAATTCTTTAATGCATTTGCTGGTTAGACTGCCAAATTATTCATTTGAAAAATTTTTTTACAATTTTAGAAAGGCGAACAAAGACAGTTATCGTAATGAAAAGAAGCAGATTGGAAGATAATATTGCAAATAAAGTCGATTAGAGTTGAAATAATTTATAAAAGATATTTCAAAAGAATACATCCTGGATTGTATTACTGAATTATTAACTTAAGAAATCGCATTAACCCGTGGTTACTTCTTTTTTTTTTTTCTTTGTTTCAGAGTCAAGTACTCCATCTCAAGCGTCTCAAGAATAATAAGAATAATTAATACTAACAATACTTACAACTTCCGCAGAATATTATTAACAATCCGAGCGAAACGTTAAAAGAGTAATGTTACTGCCACTAATGCTACTATTACTACTACTACTACAACAACTACTACTATTACTATTACTATTACTATTATTACTACTACTACTACTAAACTGGTAACCAGTGCCAGATTTAACAAAAATTTCTTGGAAATTAACTTTTGTCATCTTATGTGCTTGTATTTGTTGCTGGCATGGTATGTTAATGATAGAATGGCTTTTCAAAAAAAAAAAAAAAAAAAAAAAAAAAAAAAAAAAACCGCAAAAAAAAAAAAACAAAAAAAAAAAATATTAAATATTAATGTGAGCTTTTATTGATTTTTTAACAACTGTAATAAATGAATCGAAAATTTTCAATTTAGTTTTCTTTTATTGTTCATTAAAATTTTTCTTGAATTTAAACAAATTTTTCCCTTATGTTATTTGCTCGTACTACGTATAGTCATCGTTATTTTACAATTGCAATATTTTCGCTTGGAAAAAGACAAGAGAAAAAAGTTGATGTAAATTAAAATATACATAAATAATTAAACATATAAGATGCAAATGCATCAATAAAATATATTTTTAATCAATACTGCCACTTTTTTCCCAAGCGGAAAGATTCAAAATTTCATAATTTTTTTTTTTTTTTTTTTTTTCCCCGTTAAAAAAAAAAAAGCCTCGACTTGATGGTTTATCATTTTCTTTTTTTCTTCATAGCATCATTGATAAGCTTATATCATATCAGCTGCCAAATCTTACATAATATCGTTTCATCCTTTATATTTCATTATTTTTTCAAATATCAATGTTGTCTGTAGTGAGTGACGCCATTCTACCAAAAATAAATAATGTATTCATTTTTTGGCTATGTTGTTGATGCTATGAAATATGTTAACTGAGGGAAAAAACAAGAAAAACTTGCTTTTTTTTTTTTTTTTTTTTTTTTAAACAATAGCCCAATTATTGTGATTAGTAATTGCATATCAAATATGGGTAAACAAACACTAACCATCATAAAAAACCTTGCAGCAATAATCGTTTAGCTTACTTATTTCAATCTATTTATTGATTATGCTATCGATAGTAAAACAAAAAATTATTTAAAATAAAGAAGGAACAACTAATAGCTAACATACATTATAAGTGGTTATGAGTTAATTACTGTGCAGATTGAAGAAAAAAAAAAAAAAAAAACATGAACACTGGGGTAAAAGGATTATCAAGTCTTGTATATAAGAAAAACAGAAAATGAATTTAATATTGAAATTCAAATTTATGAGAAAAATTCAGAAGTACTCAAGAGGACTGAACCTCTCAAGCAACTGGAAAATGACCTGCAATGATGCGTCAAGAAATTATAGAAACTCTCTGGTTACATCGATCATTGACTTTTGACCGCTGACAGTAAATACCATTACATCAGTATGATAATGAAAGCACAAATTTTACAGCATAGACAGTTTTTTTATAAAAAAAGAATTTTTTTAAAAAGTATACCTGATTGGGTAAAAGACAGGAACGCCCGAAGCAGCACGGGAAGAAGATACGATGAATCCATTTCATCCATCTTGGATTCAGTTGACCATATGGTTCCTCATTCTTAGGCTTGAAAACACCAATGGTTTCCTATAAGAATAAAAAATATTTCACAAAGACTGAATCGCTTCTTTACTTAAGTATCCCAAAAGGTATAAAAAGTTATACAACTTTCTAGAAGTGGTGTTATGTACAAGGAAAAAAAATCACGAAATTATTTTACAAAAATCAAATAATTGTGAGATATTCGGGTGCAGTTAAAGAAGAAACTATAAATTACGCACTCCTTCACAGTTCTTTACGAAATATGATCCAGATGATCCTTGTCGGATTCGTTCAGGATAAACTCCTTCACGTATTGCATGAATGGCATCACCAACAATATTTGCAAATTGAGCATTTCCAACTGAACCATAATTTTCATTAACTGAAATTTTAACAATTATATATTGTTCAGTCATCCAAGATACTAAGATGAAAAATTTTAGCAGAAATAATTTATTAAAATCAAATCGAATGAGTTGTGTACGTCTACTCAACTTGGTTCCGCTTACGTCCAGTTTTTATATCGTTATCGTAACTTCTCAACTTTTTAAGAAACTTGCATTCAGCCTTTGACTTTAATATTTCAAAATATGATAGGTTAGAATTCAGAATTCATCTGTTTTAAAATACACTCTATTTGTAGATATTTGAGGAGATGCATTGCGTACAACAAAATGTACGCAAACTACCTTTCATACTTTCCCCACATCATAAACAACATGAATACTTATTTATACAAAACAAAAACATACAATATTTCATATCCTCATCATCTGAACTTGATAAGCGATTTTGTCGATCACTGGGTGATCCGCTTTCTTCACCTGCTAATGTTTGGATTCTCCCCGAGAGTAATGGTTTTCGTTCCAAACTTCCTTCCTGAAACTTTGAAAATTAATTGAAAAGAAAGAAATTGGAATCATGTGAAGATTTCAAGAGTAAAATCATACAAATAATACAGAAATTTCTACCTTTATATTTTTTCTTGCTAATTTGCTGATTGGATTCATTTTTGAAAAGATACCTTCCAATTCATCATAGTTATCTGCATCCGAATCTAAACAACATATTGTAACATTTTTTTTTTTTTTTTTAAGAAAATTCCAATAATTCGGTAATTCTCAACAGAAATTTACCTGAATTTCGTCCTGCTGTCCTCGATACTGATAGTGAATGAGTTGAAAAATCATTCTGATTAATAGGATTACGGTTACCACAATGAATGTGTGAAAACCATGGCATAAGCGAGTTCATTGTTAATAAATATTTGTCGAAATTAATTATAATTAGATCGTTAAATTTCCATACAAATAACACTAAACTAGAATGATAAATCCATGGAAAATGATTATATCAATTAGTGATCAAATCATACAATTATCAAATACGTTAAGCCATGTTATAATGGCCATAAATGTAAAAATATTTGGTCCGTATGTACATTTTTCTCTCCCATTATCCAAAAAAAAAAAAAAAAAAAATGATAGCAATCGTGATGACAGCAAAAATTGTATCATTCCAGAAAGTGAGATAATATATTAGGCTTTGAATTTAATCCCAACAAAATGGATTTAAAAAAAAAAAAAAAAAAAAAAAAAAACTTAAACAGTCTAATACTTGAACCCTATCATTTTTCCACCAAATTTTTTTACCTTGAACTTGCGATACAACAAAACAGGTTGTTGCCATCCTAATATTTCGGGAAAAAAAATACACAAAACAACGGGAACAAAATTCAACTCAAACCACACAGTCTATTTTACTGATTGAAATTAACGAACGGTTCGAAATTATTAATTACTCCGTTACGCAGTTAAATCTATGTCTCACCATTTGAAATCTAGTTCCCAATGACAAATTACATTTGGATATGTTTTAAACCCCTTTCTTCCTCAAGAAAAAAAAAAAAAAAAACTCGAAGTAATCCAAAAAACATAAACAAATTTCTACCCAGTTTCTGTGCAATTTATTTAGCAAATACAATAAGCCAAATTTTATCCATATCTTTCAAACCTTCGTATCATCAATTTTTGTATGATATACTCCGTTGGGTATAATTTTACCTTCTAAAAAACCTCGTCCTTCATATGTACCGTCAATAAAAACAATATGTAAATTTATACCATTTGAAAAGTTTCACTTTAAATGATTCCTATGTATATCTTTAATACATTTTTGCATTGCTGTTTTAGATGGGATTAAATAAAATGTGTGATAAGGAAATTGTATACCGAAGGGTAGATAATCAATCCCCCATGATGGAACATGAACAATTATTGATAATGTTAACCCATAAACATAACCGCAATAGATAATAATTTATTCAATAAAATAAATTAGACTCGAACTATAATAATAAATGAAGTGACTTTTAGCAGCATATGTTAGAGAGAGAGAGGGAGAGAGAGACAGATGGACAGACAGAGAATCGAATGTGTTCAATTATGTTCAGAAAGTCCGCAAATAATTGATCTAGACTGAATTATTCACTACATGTACCACCATTAAAACTTTTGTCTTTTATCAAATCGTATGAGAAATCATGTCTAATGATTTAATTCATTACGCATATCATATTCTGGAGAGACATATTTGTAGTAAGCGAAAAAAAATCAGTCAAGTTTAAAATGAAACGAATTTGGTAATGAAATGGCTATATGAAAGTAGAAAATAAAGCAATACTCACATCATAAGGAATGATAACACAGTTCCATCTTTAATTATCACAAGGAATATATGAAATTTTAGAAAAAAAAATACATCTTTTTTCTACAACAGAAAATGAAATATTGCATAACAATAAATCTGCCAGAATACGAAAATCAAAGAAATTACGACTTAAATAATTTAAACACAGGATGAAACAATAAGCAACTAAAATGATGCAATCAATACAATCAACTGTGCTAATCAACAGTTGTTATGTATAACTACAAGTTAAAACATAATTCACACAAATCCCTACCAGAGAAGACCCTCGACTGCTACAGATCTCCTCTATTCATGCTTTTACCGTTATCATCCTCGGACTGCTATTGTTTGATCCTACAAACATTTTATATTTAGCTTTTTTCAAGAATGCTTACCTTTCACTTTTCGCCAGCAAGCTCGAAGAAACTTTCCAACATTTCGAAACACATACCATAACGTATCAATACAATAATGAAATTTAGCATCTCGTACATTACTCGATCATTCTTTTAGTTTCAATATCACCGTCTATAACTTCACAAAAAAATGCAAACAATTCTTTAAAACAGAGCTTTCTTTAAAACGAATTCCAAAACCAATTTGAAGTATTTGTTCAAGATAATTAAAATATTAACTGATAAACAAGTAATAATACAAATGAACCCTTCATGAATGCTCCGGAATAAAGTGGAAGTCGGAAAAGAAATAAATAAATCTTCAACAATTTCTTGCAAAGCAAACTGATTTAAAAAAAAAAGAAAAAAAAAACATCAAAAAAGAAACAGTATTATGCTCACACACCGATAATGTAAGCTTATTGATAACAGCATAGAAACACCCACGTATAATTTTAAAAATTTCCTTTCATCATACCACCGTACCATATGACTATATATGTACTCTCTACTACATATATTTGTAATTATATGGGTATCTATGCATGTTGATACCACACATATGTATGAAAATCAAAAAACATACGATATAAAATCTTTGTTAATAACCTTTCTGCCCTTTTGTTTTCATCAATATTATATGAATATAGGCCAAATTCAAATAAACAGTGAGGTTAGCTTAAGTTAACAATCATTAAACAAAATCAAAACTGCTGCGACAGTATATCACACAAGTGACTTGCAACAGTATCACGTGAACTTCGCACAGTTAGTCGATACATCTGTAAATATTTCAATGATGAAACAGTAATAAGGAACATTACCTCACTAATTTTTAGGTCCTACATTAAATTTATGATTTTAGCAGTAAGAGAGACCAAAACCTCAACTCAGAACTAATAACAATCATCTTTTTTCCTCTCCTGCATGCAATTTTCTCCTTTTTCATAATTTTGTCTCTTCTGCGGTTATCTTCCGCTACTTAGTTTGTTAGTTAGAACAATACCTAGTCTTAAGTTCTAACCCAAGATTGTTAAGTCATGCAAAAAACAAAACATGTCTGACTGCAATGATATGAAAATTCGAACAATAACGTAAAACATGCCCGCCCACACTTTTATGCCTATTTGGAAATCGTAACAACTGTTTGTTATGACTATTACGCTTTAAGACCATGAATATATGCAGTATGATTCAAACACAATGCAACAGCCTAATGGAAGATAATATACAGCATATAATGGTCGGCAGAAAACATACCGCGACAATAAATTTTAGGAAGACCTAATCTTTAAAGAGATTAAACATATATGCTACGTTACTTCGCAGCCAACACCATGTCAAAATTAAAATAGAAATAATCGAATAACCTTTGCTTGTTTATTCGGTTCCAAACGAATAAGAGTACCAATCTGCTGCATTTTCGTATTAACTATCCCGGCACAAACGTAATTTTCCGGATTTGGATCTACTTCTTGTAACAGCCGAGGTCCAAAACCACTTAGCTTCAAAAATCGTTAATTATCATTACCTCAAACATAAATGCATTTTGGGAATTTCAGCTAAGCAAGTGCGCTTTCCACTACATCGCTTTAATTTTTATTCTTTATCGAATTTCATTTTTGTTAAGAATCTCCTCTAAAGGGGATTTGGGATTCTGAGTGAAATTTCAGATCTTTTTTAAGTAAAAGGAATCAGTAATTCACGCAGTACATTTTTTCTAGGAAACAATAATTTAAGCGTTTTTAAGGGATCGGAACTTAAAGAAATTAAAAGACAGAAATAATCGAATAAAGTTATTAAGTTACTTTTGTCCTGATTTGTTCTCGATCTATCGGCAATTTTGCAGGAAATATTTTTTGATTCTCTTGAGTTGATCTGTAAATATGTTTTCGTTTCTTGTTTTTGACAGTATTAACCAATAAAAAAAGAAACTCATGGATGGAATGATAAAAGATGCAACATACTGAGAAAGTTGCTTCCAGCGGGTGAAGAACTGCTCTGAGGACATATCCGTTGGTTCAAAAAATTTGTTGATAAAAATGGGAAGAGCAAAAGTTTTGTCAAAAGATTGCTGCCTATTGCTAACATCACTGAAAATGATACTTATTCAGCAATAGAAAAAAAACTACAGTATAATAAAGTTCAGCTTTCATAAAATCTCAAACACTAATGTGTCTGCTCTTTCTGAATACCATATGTTTACGAGTTAAGTAACTACGACCTAATTCTAATACGAAAATTTCAAGGAACCAGAAATAAACAAGAAGTGAATCTTTTATCAAATTTGTACGAGCACTAGATTAATCTAAGCAATAACTAAACTCGAACATGTATAACACAAAATCCATTTTTTATTAGTTCATATAAATTTCACTAAATTGAAAACTTACGAAAAAGTGAAAATGAGGTGAAGAAGAGGACAACGATGAAATTCTTGCTCGCATACAAAATTGATTAACTGCTGCACTTGTGATCCACCCGTGATGGTACTATCTACTGCTTTACACTGTAATACGAACTTCAGTTCAACAGAAAGCACAACTTGTTATCAAAAAGTGATTTCCAGAATACTTTTCACAACGCACCAATAATTTTTGCACTGTTATTCTTACTGTGACAGGGATTTTAAGGCAGCAACAATTTTCAAAAAACTACTGCCACAATAAAACTACCACATGATGAATTTAAACAATAGTTCCACTGAATTTACAACGATAAAGCCATAAAAACCAGTAATACCTGTGCAATCAGTTGACTGCTCAAAATTCCGGAGCAAAACAGGCTTGGGCTAAAATCAGTGAATGAATAATTTGTTTTATTGCCATAAAATATTCCTAAGCGTGCAAGGTTGGCACGGGTTTCTAATTTGTATCCAATCTGGATTGTCGAGTCTTCGTAAAGAACGCCGCTGTTCTTTGTCGCGAACCTGCAAAACAAAATGACCGATTTCATCAAGATATTTCATATGCTTCATTTTTTCGATAAATACATCACTGCATTTGACAAGATTTTTCTCAGTTGTAAATCCACAACAGATAGCTTAAAAGCGATTGAAGTACTAACTTTAGTACATCTGGATAATTATCCACAGCAGGTTCACCATTTGTTGAAGCTGTTGTCGATCGCACACCGTTCGCTGCAGTTGCAGTTGGAGAACTAAATATGTCTACCAAAGCCTTGGATTCCAAACCAGGACTGATATCTAGCAACTGACCTGACGTTTGCTTTGTGTCCTGAAGTATAAGATTTCTACTTATCCTGTGAAACCCCATATATAGTATTAATTAGAAAATAACGGAAATCTAAATATATTAAGTATTAGGGAGTGTAGCCCACAGAAATCTGTCTAAAATATAAAAAATAACTTGCATGATTCATCATTGCAGTCGGACGCTGCTTCTTTTCAGCAGCCTGATTTACGAGCTCTTCGACATGCGGTTTCGATTTTTTCAATTTAGCAAGCAGCGAGCTTTCTTTCTCAGGAAAGGGTGGCATTTCTTCCAATATCTGAAATTCATTAATAAATTTAGTATTAATGAAAGGGCCTATGAAAAAAATCTGGTAGAGAATAAAAAATATTACTGTTGCAAGAACATCTGGAGAAGCAACTCTGGACAATTGAAGATATTCTACAGCACGCTGCTGTAACTCAGCGTCGGGATTACGCAAATTGTGATCCATCCGAAAAACCTAAAAATGGAAGAACTTATAAAATATGCACTCTTTATAAAGTAAATATTGCAACAAACATCGCGAATGCTGCGCACTTACCTCCTGAATCATTCCTTTGATTTCTGGGAACAAATTGCAGAATTTTACGTATGTTGACAACAGAAGAGATCTTGTTGCAATAGAGCACAAATGATACTTGCTGTGTAGAAGTTCAAACTGAACCTGTGGGCTGCAATATAATTCCGCATCACAGACAAGCCTTAATAGAACTAAAAAACCTACGTTCAACACCCGCTATTTGCTTAAACTTCAAAATGAGTCAAAATTACTTTAATGTAAAATACAACAAATTCAATATATATCGGGAAGTGTACACAAACTCCGTACAACTAACCTTGACCGTGCATCTCCGGCTATCAAGTTTCCAAATTCTCCCAGTATGTAACCTCCAACCTTGACCATGTTTTCATGACAAGCTGGTCTCTGAAACCGAATTCCTGTGCAAACTTACATTTATTTTGAACAGAAATAAAGATTTGCAATGACTATACTCGATCCGTACATAGGTACGAATCCGAATCTGAAAAATCAAGTGGCAATAAAATTCATTACCTGCAGCGCTTCAAAAACAGTTTTAGCTGCATAGCCCTGCACATCCTCCCTGTTGACAACAATTTGAATAACACGATACCAGACCTCTTCAGACACGTAATCACCAGCAATTCGAATCAACTTTAGGATAACATCAACATACCATGTATAATCCGTAGCGTATTTTTCAGCCAAAATTGCCACCTTCAGCACCTGGAAGAACCGAATAATGAAAAAATAAGTATTTGAAACTAAAACAAAAACTAGGATATTCAAACAGTGCCCAAAATAAATCCGGAAATTTGAAAAGTACTAACTTACCATCTCTTCTCGAATTGAATAGTCAGCCGTTTCAAGATATGATAACATTTCGAAAACAATTTCTGCAGCATTTGATCTAAAAGTGTACAGAATAACTTGGCATCTTCATAAATTTTTGTTACAATCGCCAAAGATTTCGCTAAACAAATACAACTCGCTTTTTGTAAAATTTCATTTCGTTCAACTTACCGATCACACATAGCATAGAGTAAATCAACTGCTCGTTGTCGGACTGAAACATCTCTTTCAGTTTTCAAACTATTTATGATTGTTTCTTGATGTCTCTTCACGGCTTCATGTGAAAATTCTGAAGTTGCCAGTAAACACATTGACTCCAAAGCAAGATACCTAAAATTGCTAATGAGACCCGATAAAAAAACAACTTGAATGGGAAACCAATAACAACCGGTAAAACATATAAAGAAATCTCAAAGCTGTCTATAGGGTCACTAAGGTACACCTTTCTCTTTAGACGACCTACAAGCACACTGAAAATAGCAGGGCATGAATCTTCCGAAGGTGGCTTCCGGTAATAGTTCAAATACTTATTATAATTCTTCATGAATAGCAACCTGCGGTTATTAAGCATATTAAATAAAACAACTAGGAAAAAATGAAACTAAATGAATTCCAAATTATTTACTGACCTCAAATTTGTCTCACGATGGGATAGAAAAGTGCCTAGCTGATTGCAAGCTCGAACAAGTAAACTTGGCTCCGTATCCATATGGATGATCAGAGCAATAGATTCAAAGAGCACAGCGTTTTTAGCATTCGAATGTTGCACTTTTTTGGACTTTGGAGCATCCATGGCTTTATTCAAGATTCCTTCCAGACATTCCATTAAACGAGACTTGTTGCTTGGATCTTCTGTAATTCATCAATAAAATTGCTTTACTGCACACCGCTAACCATCAAGACGTAACAGTACATAAAAATTAATGAAACTAGAACGAAGACTCACCTGGTGGTGGATAATTCTGTAGTAGTCTCAACAATTTCACACAAAGCCAAGGTGCTGGTACAAAGTAATAAGTATAGTCTTGCAAGTCGGTGTAACCTGCAGTCACGATCTGCAATAGATTTTCTGAAAGTTATATAGCTATTTCTACAGAATTTGATATGGCGCATTACTCTAACATTACATTACATAATTCTGAAACAAAATGACAACAAGTTATTCCAAAGTTGACGCAAGTATGGGAAGTGAAATTGAAATGTATAAAAACCTTACTCGACTTAGCCTTGAAATAGCCAGCGAAATGCATCCTTTATATTCATCAGGCCATTTCTTGGACAGTGCTTCGATCAGTGAAGCAGCTGATGTAACAACACCCTAAAAATAATTCCAGTTGAAAATCCGAAGTTCAAAAGTAAATGAATGCAAAATTTGAAGGATTTCGGTAAAAAAAAGAAACACAAAAATAAAAGTCGAAATTTCGGGAAATGCGCAACGGTAAAACCCTCAAAATAGCAACATGATAGAAATCCCTATAAAAATACTGAAACTATCACCAAATGCTGGTCATTTAATAGATGAACAATACGGGAGGAAAATTCGCTGGGCGGTAAAACATCTGGGCATATTCTAAACAGTTTCAACAGGCATAATGCCGCACTTTGCTTAACAAAATCGATTGTATCCCTGAAATAAAATGAAAAAAAAAATAGAATCAATAGTCTTTAATAGTCTTTTTTCAAGGATCTAAAGTGAAAAAACAGATTATAAATCCGTGTTAATATACAGGCTAAATTTACGTCAGTGTTACTACGACTATGAAATTGATTATCCTGTGAAGGGAAAGTCTGAGAAGCAATAATGGATGTGGCACTTCCGAAAAATACGTAAAACCCGAAATTTTGAAATAGTAGAATTTCAAATTATATCAGAAAACAATCACCCGGAAACTAGCAATTTCGGTAAATCTTGAGCAAATGCTTCAGCCATGTCCTTACTACCAATGTTTGAAATGCATTGTAATGCCAAATTAACATGAACAGGATTGCGCGACTGGAGATCATTCTTTATTGATTGAATAATCAATTTGATCAAATCAGAATTATTATTTATCAATACCGAAATGAAAAGGTAACCCTGGAAAGGAAATAATAATTGAACAATAAGAAAACAATTCATTGACTGTATAAAATGAAAATTGTGAACACTTCCTAACTAAAATCAACAGAGCACCTTCCTACCTAAAGATTGTATCACTATCACTTAAACAGGCTTTCTTCTCAATAACTCACAGAAAATGGAACTTACAATTTGTTTCTCGGTGTATTTATTTGAACTTAATAAATTAGTCGCTTCCATATGGCCGAAATCAATATCATTGCCAAGAAGAAAGATGAATAAAAGCTTACAGACATATTTCTTCTTCTGATAACCATCAATCATTTTATCACCTATAGAATGAAAATATCCAATATAATTTTTTATAGGATAATCTATTTAAAGTAAATTTGACTAAAGAGTTTGCAAAATTTCGAATTAAAGGATTGTGATTTTTATTCTGTTGGAATACAAGAAAGCTCAAAACAGATATTAGATATTTTATCAGATATTGAAGACGTTCCTAAGAAATTTAGAATTTCGTTGATGCATTAGAATTTTATGGTGCATCTTGATTTTACTAAAATAGAAGAAATACGGAGTAGATATCAGGTTTTTTTAACAAGTAATGAAAATGTTTCGGGTGTTTCGGTAATACTGAACATTCAAACACATTGTGGAAAGAGATTTAACTTTTACTGAACTAGCAAGCATACCAACAACACTTCTATTTTTTGCACAAAAACTAAAAATAATAAAAAGAGATATGAAACAAAAACCTTTAAATTTGCTGCGAATATTTGCCAATTCTCGGTTGATCCGTTTCAACTCTGCTTCCTTACTTTTACAGTTCCGAATATCCGAGATGAAAACGGCAAGGCCGCGCATCCCATCCCCTTTAACAGCAGGCATTTTTGACTGCTACACAAAGCAGCCAATATTTATTAGTTTTCACTTTCTTCCACCAATTTTTGCCTGATAAAAAAAGAATAAAGAAAATAAAGAAATGTAGACAAAAACTTATAATTCTTTCTATTTTTAAAGAAAAAAAAAATGAAACGAACAATTATATAAATTAGAATGAGCTAAATTTCTCAACGAATTTCATTACATTTATGATGAAAAATTTGGACCAATCCAAAATAGTCATATTTGAAAAAAAAAAAAAAAAAAAAAAAAAAGAAATAACTAACTATACAATATGACGTCCCGAACTCTCGGAATACCACCCGAGAATCCCCCAAATTTCCACTACAACCAATATCGAGTATCGTCACCACAATGGGACGTCGTCCGACTTATTAACCACCCTGCCCTTTTCGTGAATGTTTAACCCTTATAAGCAAAATACCTCATTAAAATTATCGTTGCAAGAGCAACACTGTTGCTAACAGCTATATATTAATTTATTAAACAATGGTAATGTAAACAAGTGAACAACGGATGCTCCAAGGGATGATGCATTTGTATGATCAAGGATGGAAGAAATCAGTCAGAACCTATGATAGATGATAAGATATTAAGGATTATTCCATTTATCATATAGTGTCATTGTTATTATAATTGACTAGAACAAATCAATAAATGAATAAAATTCAGTGGAATTATATGAATAATTTTATTTCAAGAAGTTATTGTATGCTTAAATAATTTAGGAAAAAATAGTTGAAAATAAATGTCCATATGAATTGTTAAATGAAATATTACGTATAGTTTTTTCTTTTTTTTTTTTATCCGATAAGAAATATTTATAAATTATAAAAAAATGGAAAACAATTTTTTCATGGATTATTATCATATTTTTATAAGATAAAACAAAGTAATGCAATGAATTATTGCGGCAAATTTTAATATTTTTTGTCAAGATATAACGGAAGCTTTTTGTTTTCTCTCTCTCTCTCTATTTTTTTTTTTTTTTTTGCCATTTTTTAAAAGTTTATTTTCGAGTTTATTTTTCCCTAAAATTCGTTATAAATAATCCTACACTCTTACAGATTTCGAAATTCATTTTTTTTTTTTTTTTGAATTCACATAAATTCTTATGTTTTTTTTTTTTTTTTTTTTTTTTTTTTTTTTTTTTTTTTTTTTTTTTTTTTTTTTTTTTTTTTTTTTTTTTTTTTTTTTTTTTTTTTTTTTTTTCTCTAAATTCCTATTTATTTATTTTTTCTTTTTCTATTTTTAAAAATGATATGTGAAAAAAAAAAAAAAGAGGAAGTTTGATTTGTTCGTTATTCTCTATAATATAGCTAAAATAAGTAAAAGGTATGATGAATAATGAAAGAATGAAAATATCAGGATAACAAACACCCTCCTAAATCGATACCAATTTCTGCAGATGCTTATCGTTGAAAAGCATCCTCAAAAGGAAGAGTAATATTGGGACGAAAACATTTTTGATTTCTTTTACAATGGAAATCTTTGCAACATTCATCTTTTAGTTTCAATAATCGAAATATCAACAACTTAATCGGGGTCAATCCATTTTTCAACGAGGAAACATCATGAAACGACAATTACTAACATTTGATTGAAAAAAAAAAACGAAAGAAGGAAAGAGATATGAAAATGAAATTTGATTGCATTTTTAAGACATTGTCGGCAAAATTGTTGATCGATATGATGTGTATGTGTGTATGTGTGTGTATGTGTGTATGTGTGTGTGTGTGTGTGTGTGTGTAATTTTAGCATTTTATTGGATTCTTCCTTTCTTTTTTTTTTTTTTTCTCTCTAATTTTGAGATTTAATTGTTACAAACGAATGAAACTTTAAAACGTAAAATTCGTATTATTGATAATTAATCAATTCAAATTTTTGTTATTTTACGGTAATAAATTACATATTTAAAATATTTCTAAAAAATGGATTACCAAAAAAAAGGAAAAAGTAAGAGGAAGGAAAGAATTGATAGATTAATTTATTAATACTATTACAGCAAAAGGATGAATAAAATCAAGTAATTGAGTAAACATTTTATTCGCATAATCAAGAATTAACATTAATTTTCAAATTTATTTATTTCTTCTGTTTAGTGTAGATCACTCGTGTATGCTCCAAATAGCCATGTGCTGGATGTGTCGCTGTTCGCATTTCAATTATTTGCTCCAAATACTGATCGTCATGCTTGATGAAAGTTCGTCGTAACTAATAAATGATGATATTTAATTTACTATGAAAAATTTCATTTAAAATTAAATAATAATGAATTTAAATTTCACCAATTTTTGCATATGTAATTTATAGACATTCAATTTCTTTTTTGCTTTTTTTTTTTTTTCCTATCCCTCAAACTTTATAGATGAATTATTAAAATATGATCAAAATGTTTTGAACAAAATGTTCAAAAAATAAAAATTTCATATTGAAACTAACTTATACAAGTTCTATTATGAACTAAGCTTATTAATTTTTATACTAAATATAAACAATTCTTTGAAAAAAAAAAAAAAAAACAAAGAAGAAAAAAAAAGAGTAAACAATGTGATGAATTGATAGCTAAAGAACTTACATCCTCAACTGGAAGATCCCTGGAGAATGAAATCCTCCCAATATCCTTCAATGTTAAAATCATCTTGTTTGGTGCAACTTCACCCACTTCATAAGTTGTAAATCCTATATATGTTATAAATTTTAAATTATCAATGGAAAATTGAAATGATATATATATATATATATTAAAAATAGAAAATTTAATATGTTCCCTATCGCAATCTTTCTCTCTCTTTATTTATATGTACATATATTTTCTAATTATTTGAAATTAATAATTAGAGAAACAAATATGATGGACCGTTATTTCCGGCTGTCATCAGTGTCGCATTTCCAAATGGATCCACAGTAATAAAGCCCCATTCATCATGAAAATGATCTTTAGTTGTATGCGACCATGCACGTGCACTAAAAAAGTAGAAAAAAAAAAAAAACAAAACAAAATTAAACTAAAAATTAATTAACAAATTAAACGATTTAAATAAATGCAAAAAAATTCGCACGAATTTTACAAATTTTTTTTTACAATTATATATTCTTTGCACAAACTGATCGATTATCAAGTAATTATTGTTATTAAAAAAATGATTTATACCATTTCATTCTTTTTCTTTTTTTTTTTTTTTTTTTTTTTTTTTTTTTTACAATGACTTAAAATTAATTACTAAAGAGGAGGTAGAGATGGAGGGAGAGGAAGAAAAAGGAAAAAAAAAAAAAAGCAGAAAAATTAGAAATATTATTGTTACTTGTCTATTATATCTATCAAAGACTTGTTTCGAGAAGAGATGGCAGCAGGTTGAGGATGAAAAATGGGGAAAAAAAGAAAAAGGTAAAGTAGGAATAATCAATGATTTGTGAATTTAAAAAGAAAAAAAAAAAAGATTATAACAAAATCACAAATTCTGGTTAACATAAGCTATTATAATCCGATATAATCAATTATGCAAATTGGATGAAAATGTTCGACGAGATCATCGGTGGAACGGAATAGAAATGAAAAAGGAACTGAATATAAATGTTGAAAAACTGGATTCGATTCGATCTAATTCGTCATTTTGATTTGTGTTAATGGATCATTGATGTTGGTCTTAAATCTTTTCGAGGCAATGATTGATGTTCAGCGATAATTTTAGATTTATTTAGGTTGTATTTGGTGAAGCTTAAAATATAAAATGCATAAATTCACTAATAACGGCAACTTCAACATTCCCATAAATATTTCTGCAAAAGAAAAAGAAAAAAATTCAATCCAACTGTATTTCTCATTTATAATTCCTTGTAAAACTTTCATAAATGTTCGTAAGACGATGTGATTTGTGGATTCTCGATCGATCAAGCGGGATTAATAGACACTATCATTTTACGGATCAGTTGATAACTAGACAATATCAAGTGTCAACAATTTCATTAACATGTTGAATTTAGAGAACAGGAATAAACACATTGTATGGAAGAAATTACTGAAATGGTCATAAGAAATTTTTTCAAGTAGCCGGAAAAAAATGGTCATTACACGCTAATTTATTAAATAGTATTTCGAACAGTGATATGAATCTTTTCGTTTAATTGAGCCAAAAAAAAAAAGGAAAAAAAAAAAAAACGATTCTTTAATACAGCAATTACACCACTCTGTTGTAAAACTCAACTTGCTCAATTGTCACATCACTATTCAATGTATTAATTAAGTTTTGACTAATTCTATAAGTTAGAATTCATATATCAGCTATAAATTTCAAAATTCAGCAAAATTATTGAATTTTATAAAGGTACCAATCAAAATAAATCTTTTATAGAATATTTTATAAAAGTTGAATTATTATCAGTAATTGAAATTCTATCAAAGAATATGTAAGTATTTAAGGCAAATAATTTTTGCAGACAAGAATTGCAATTTTAATCCGTATATAGAAAGAATAATACTTTATAAGGCTTTTATGCAGCTTCATTCTATGGATATAGGAACCAAAAGGGCCAAAGCCTAGAATATATGATTTGAAGTAATCATTAGTGACGAAATTGGAGAGAAGCTTCAGAAGGCAAACTATCTCTAATCATTAAATTATATCATAATTAAATAAAATTTACAAAAATTTGATATATTGTATTTTAAAACTAACCTAAAATTTAAGAACTGTACATTAACGGATTTGGCAAGTGGTGCTTCTGCAATAATCAATTCTTCACCAAATGTCATTGTCGGTACTGTTGGCCAGAACACCTAAAGAAAACCGGAATGTATCAATCAAGATACTTATAACAAGGTTAAGATAGTTGTACATCTTTGTGTATATATGATATAAATGCCGAACGTGGATTAATAATCGGCAAATAATGCCATATGAAAATATTTAAAATATTAAAAAAAAAAAAAAAAAACTTTAAATGATTGATAAAAACCTTTCCGGAGAATTCCGATCGCCAAGAACCAATGATCCATTCCAGTTTCTGGTTGTTCAATGTAAGCTCAGCATGGGTAAATCTTATCACTAAGACAATACTGGTGACCAACAGTTGAACGTTGGTG
This sequence comes from Dipetalonema caudispina, assembly GCA_013365325.1. Taxonomy (NCBI): domain Eukaryota; kingdom Metazoa; phylum Nematoda; class Chromadorea; order Rhabditida; family Onchocercidae; genus Dipetalonema; species Dipetalonema caudispina. Next base: position 123,408 of record JABVXV010000157.1, read on the forward strand.
GACATTTGTTTCGACGAATCACCAACTGCTACTGAAAACGACGACATCATGACACACCATCATTATCCATTCCCTCCCCCCTCCTTTCCTTTCTTCAACGGGTTTCTGTTGTTATTCCTTAGGTGGTTCATACGCCTTTGTATTAGTGTCTTATACCTTCTAAAATGAAAATTAAAAAAAAAAAAAAAAAAAAGCAAATAAATAAAAAAATACAAAGTAAACGAATCACCTTTAAAAAGATCCCATTCTTACTACTTCTTAGATATTTTTCTAACCCAAAAGAAAATTATTCCTCGAAATGATGTTATTTTCTGCAACAATACAATGATACGATTTATTTGTTTCATTTAATACATCTTGTTCTGATCTAATTAGATTAGCAAATTTCATCATAAGAATCAATTTTAATTTAATCATATGAAATCACATCTTTGTTGTTGATCAAAGGAACAATGCTAAATAAATAACATGTATTGATGATTGCTGCTTCAGTGAAAAATTTAATAATTTGATAAACTGTAATGAGCTTTTTCTTTTTAATCCAATTTTATCAAAACCTGATCATATTGAAAATGTTGCAATTTCGATTTTTTCAACTTCTGGAAACTTGGAAAACTTTTGAAGTTTAGTAAAGCAATTTATTGCTGTATATAGTGTGAATGTATTCTGAAAAAAAATATAAAACAGGAGAGAGGAAAAACTTTTTCTCTTGAATCACTAAATGAATGACTAAATTTTTTAGTAATGGATTAATTGCAAATAAATGCATATTTGTCATATTTGAATACAAATTGTTTTCATGTTAGAAAATTGCATTACTTAATTCAAAACTACTTTTGGAAATATTGCAGGGTGTAGAACAGCATCAAAATATTCAGGAAGAAAATATTAAATAATCTTTGCCAGCTATATTTGAAATAAACAAAATAAATTTCCTTTCTTTTTTTGAAACTGTTAAATTTTTCATTGGAACTCCATTGATTTCATTCAGATATTTTAATTTGTAATAATCTGAATGAATCACTGAAGTCGAAAATTTGGAAAAGTGGAGAATAGGCCATCATTTTATTCGGAAAGTTACATATGCAGAATTATATTAATCCTTATCAGTAGTAAATATATCTTAAGTAAACATCTTTTGGCTTCTGGAAATTTGTTTCAAATGCTTTTTTCGTCTTTTCTCCTTTTTCCACTTTTGTCCCATCTCATTTCTAGAATCGATAACGTAACAGCTAAGAAAATTTGAATAATTATGGATTAACCTAGTTGAAACTGTATGCGTAATCTCACACACCTATTTAAGTGTACACCACCAAAGTTGATTGCTGAGGATATCTTTAGATTTGTCAAAAAAAAAAAAAAAAAAAAAGGAAAAAGAAAAAAAAACAGGATAGCGCACAACTTTCCTGCGGGTAGTACTATGTCGTCTTTTTAAAAAATACTCCCAATTTTTTTAAAAAATTTTCCCAAATTCAATGGAGAAAATTATTTAATTCAAAATATCCTTACTTCCATATTAGTAAGCTACCTATACATAATGAGTTCATCGCGGCCCACAAATTTTGAACCTATCGTTTTTTTTTTTGATATATCTCTGCAAATTGAAGTTCATTCTACTCAACCGCTTTTTTTTAACTAGCTTGGAGTTGATGAGATATCATATTAATCCATAAAACACAGTAGTAGCTTTCGTGTTCCTTCAGGCTTAACTACGAATGGAAAAGAAATGTAAAAGATGTCGTTCATATATTGTAATCATCATGATTCATATTCTCATAGATGACAACATAGAACAGCAAAAATGGTACTTCTGATAATACAATAATAACCCGAATAACACATGCATATATCACCCTGCAGGAAATACAGAAGGCATCAATTTTTTGGCGGACGTCACATCAAAATAGTTGGATTAGCACAGCTGTTTTTGTAACTGGCATTTTAGAAAAAATAAATTTTTTCGCAATTGCATAAAACATTTGCGATATTCCTTACAAAGTCACGAAAATTTCCAAACAATCCGTCCTTTTTCAAAAAGGAAACACGTGAAATTAGCAAACTAAGCAAACCTTAAACTATGTCATTCTTTATAGGATCTTATATAATTGAATATTTTACACTTTGAGTTTGCAGCCAAATAGCATTTATCATTTAATAAGGCACCATACTTTTTCTTCCAAACTGTTGAAAGTTTGAAAAGTTTGGGGAACGAAGCTATAGGCCTTCTCTGGAAAACCAACTAAAAGTGCGGTCGATGTGTGGTTGCGATGTCAGCAAAAGTATGTTGCATTCATTGACCGAGAGATATACTAGTAATTTGAATATACATTCTAAAACGACGAACAGTAGGCAAATAAATTATTAGCTCAGTCAACATAACTGAGGAGAATATGTTGTATCTCCACTTTTCCACATATTATCTTCTTGGGCAACTGTTGCTCGACACATTGGACAGGTATGCTCGTTATCCAACCAGGTGCCGATGCACTCTTCACAGAAAATATGTCCACAAGAAAGCTGTAAATAATAATATCGTTGATCAAAAAATTGAAACTTTTACTACCGACAGTTTGGCCAGCGAGCAGTTCCGCCATCAGCAGAAGAAACATTTCACTGACTGTCCGACCTATTTTGCTATCCTGGTAGAATCTCTAAAATACTCAGATTTTATTTTATTTGCGTTAAATATCCAAAATATGCTTAGAACTCCGACACAACTAAGGCGGTATTACTGAACAAAACTGTGCAGTTCAGACTGTGGAAAATGCATAAGAGCTGCATTTTCAAATTCTAAATACTATTCAGACACAATATAAGAAAATAAACAATCAAATTCGGTTGAAGTACTTTTTACTGCACAGGATAAAAATCAGAAGTAGAATAACACAAGTGGAATAATTAGATGACTTGGTTCTCTAAATCATAGTATGATAAACAACAGGTAAAAACAAAACGAAAAAGAACAAACCCTAATGGGATTGCAAAAATCATTGAAGCAAATTGTACACTGAACCGAATCTTCTTCACCTACTGAAACTTTCGAACCAACAGATGTAAGGCGAAAAATACGACGTGTGCTTTCAAACCAACGCCTGCCAATTACTTGTATTAAACATGCCTGAAAGGAGCTGACATAAGCTATGTCCAAATGGGCATGTTTTCATTTAAAAATCCTTTTTTACTTCCAAATAATGCCAATATACCTTATAAATTACATATAGCACGGCGAAGAAATGATCACCGAAATACGTAAGTGGAGTGGAAAACAGCGAGTAACTCAGATAGCGAGTCCATTGTGGTATTGGCAAAATGTAACGGTAGAACTGGCTGGTATATTCGATCCATTGGAAAAGTCGACGTAGACGTCTGTTCCCAATGAATTTCGTCGGCAAGACGGTGAGCTAAACAAGTCAAAACATGAGCAGCTTATTTTCAGTTTAAAAATAAAGCAAAAATGCTAAAAAGGAATTGAATACGTTATAAGAGCTGAATGGAACTTAGGAAGTCGTCTAGCTTAACAAAATGGCTACAAACCCCTTTCTGGTCCCATCATCTCGATAAAAAGTCCCTAGTGAAGCTTACAAATTTCAATTTTTCTGCAAGAAATTTATATCAGCAGTTATTGTCGATGTATATATATATTTTCACAGAATAACTGACTGCATGCAGTCATCGACAAAAGACAATCTTTGTTATCACAAGAAAAATGTTAACACAAAACAGCTCAAAACTTATGGCGGTTGAAGTCCATTATGAGATTTTGACACAAAATTACGATAAAGCGATAACAATAGTCATTCTTGCGTTGAAAGAACTAAAAGGTAAAAGTTTGCGTACTCCGGCCTTCACTGCAACGGTGATGATTTTAACAGCAAAATCAACGACCAGTACAACATGTAATGTGGCAAAAAAAGTTATCGGATTAGTAAGACGAGACATAAAAGCCATTGGTATATAAATCGAATCCAGTCCTAAAAAGAAAGTGCTATATATTGTCTGAAATGAAGAAGATCGTCATCAAAGGATATCTGTTCTTCCAATTCATAAAGTAATGTAATCAAAAATCAACCGCACCGTAAAAAAGCGATTGGAAATTGAAAAAGAAAACTGATGATGTGAATGACTGCAAAAGATGAAAGTAGCGCTTTTCCCTGAAAGTTGATGAGATCAGTGAAATCCGAATTCGTATTAAGAATTTAGTTTACATTTCTTGATTACTGAGAAGCTGCAAATCCCTGGAAACTACATTCTTGAATCACAATACGTCGGTTATAAAAACTTTAAAAAAGAGCAAAAAACTAGCGAAAAATCACCTTCGAGAAGCCATAAAAGTGCTGTTCGCAATATGAAAAAGAAAAAATGCTGTCAAAAGGCTTAGTAATGAAAAGAATCCATCAACAACAGCTTTGAAAAATACAATGACGAAGAAAGGTAAAACATTGAGCAGAAGTACCCAAAACTGCAAAATATAACATAGTTTCAAAAAAGATGTACAGTTTTCAAATCAAATGAAGAAAATATAAAATAATTCCTCCAAAACTTCTATTACCAATAATTTTCGATTTAGCAAAAACTGGAAGAATTTTGCATTCCATTAGTTTTTGTTAAACTGGAAGCATTAACTACTGCGCATGGATTCATACTATCAAGGATGTCATATTTAGGATTTAATTATTGGTAATAGAAGTTTTGGAGGAATTATTTAGGATTTAATTACTACAGAATTAAGACTTACCCTTTGGAGTTCAGCACTCTGAACGAGTGCTCTTAAACGGCTCAATTCTCTCTGAAGATTCGTATTAGTGCCACCGTCATTCGTAGAGGAATACTCTTCAGTGTTATCGGTTGCATCAGCTGCAATTAACGCAAATTTTCAGATCCTAAATTACTACTTTTAATATTGGGAAGATTTCTGTAGCTTCCTTCAAGAAGCTCATTTTCAATTAAAAGAGAAATACAGTAAAAAAATAAACCAATTCACGAACTTGTAGATCGTCCAAATTGATTTCCGCTAACATTTGGGGTAAGCCTATGCCTAGTACCAGAACCTGAAGAAGTACTTGACGCATTGTCTTCATCTACGACAATCACTGTATCTGCACGATCATTTCTGCCTTCTGAAGAAACAAAACTCAGAAAAAAACGAAAATTGTGGAAAAGTTGAAGTCGATGGTATTTATTGAACGACTGTCGTAATACAAAAAAGAATGAACGGGGAAGGGTGAAGTCATGATTATACCAAAGCATCTGGAAGCTTTCTAACCACCAACTATAGTAACCGTAACAACAGATCCAAATATTGGTACCTGGTTCAATCGATGATACATTAGAAGTAGGTGCAGCCTGAGTCAGCATATCTAATGCTGTTCTGAAATCCTCCACAAGTCCATTTCGCATTTCTTGAGATCCAGCGTTCTGCAACGTGAATAACAAATGTAAAAAAAGAAAAGATGAAAGGTGAATACAAATGAAGAAACAACGAGTTACTTCATTTGGTTAAACACATTGTTGGTAATAAGAGAAACATTAGATAGGAAGAAATCTAAGAAATATATTCAGATCAATGTTCTGTCATGTTCTGGGCACAAAACTAAGAAAGCAGAAAACCTGAACAACAGTCAAGAAACTGTCCCTTAAGCTTGCTCCATGCCATATTGTTGTTGGTTGCAGTTGTGTACCTCTTTCTTCACCCATTTCATAAGACCTATGCTTGTTACCAAAAGAGGCGATCCGGAATTTCAAAATTCATGTCAAATCGGCCACAAAAACAGGAAACATTATTAGTCTATCACTGAAATGGGAAAAAAGAAAGCCGTATGGTCGTAACCGTACCCGGCAAACGAAAAAAAAGAAATATACAGTCAGTTCTTATTTAAAGAAATACGAATCGCCTTAAAATATTAATAACCCAATAATATGATGTTATGTAGGAACTTTGTTTTGCTTCCGGCGCAACCAGCACTCAAAAACATTGGATACACTTAAGTAAGGCATTTCATTTGTATAATAAATGTATTAAGGACAACAAAATAACAGCAAAGGATTACGATAAAGTAGAACTACGAAGGCAAAGAAGTGGAGAATTTCCAATCACAGGATTTTCCGGATAATTAAATAAGTGAAACATGCAAAGAAATGAGATTCGAAGCAAAAAGTGTTCGGAAAGAACCAGTAAAACAGGTCCGAAATTACGGATGAGAAAAACAAATATCTTTAATCACACACAGAAGAAATAAAAAAGTGCACCTCTTTCCTCTCTTTCTTTCCCTCTTTCCTTCCATGCGTTCTTGAATTCAAATATCACTGCTCAAATAAAATATTTTGGTTTATTTGACGCAACTCTTCAACCTATGCACTAATCAACAAAATCTACGAAACGACTTGTATTACGATTTAATAGTTCGTCAGCTTTCAATATTACATAAAACGATGGGTATCTCCAAAATACAAAATTGAATAAAGAATTAAAATTTCAAGCCTCAAGTAATTACTGAAAATAGGACAACCTTTGTAGGATGATTATCTAAAAAACGAGATTTTCCAGATTGTTTACTCAACAAAAATTACTGATACCGAATAAAGTTTCTAGAAAATGACAAGCAATGGCAGCACCGAAAAAATGTAAGAAAAAAAAAAAAAGGAAAACAATTGCACAGTTTTTAACCAGATTCTAGGTAAGCAATGCGAACAAAAATTAATTGATTAAAAATGAAAAAAGAAATAAGAATGTATGAATTGATAAAGAACAAAGTGAGGAATGAATTGGGCAATAAAACGAAATTAAAGCAATGGACGAACAGGTATCAATCAAAATAACAGAGTAACAACTTATTCCACCGCTAATTATATAAAATCATCAAAGTAGTAAGTGCAGTACTTGAGGAAATAAAATTAAAGTAATAAATGGACTTGTACTAATCACAGTATTAAATGGACTAAGTGAACAAAGTAGTAAATGAAAAGAATGCAGAAACAAATTGATAAATATCTACGGTGACATGTGGACTGCTAGTCACAGTGATAAATAAAACGAAAGACCAAAACAAAAACTTACAAACCAAGAAAGTTCTTTATTGTAACATACCTCAATGAAAAATATAATATCACCTAAAATATGAATAAAAAAGATACATTATTAGATACAAGTAACTTCGCTGACATGAAAATAAATGATTTTGATGTAGTGAAACACAAGCAGTGTATAAAGAAAATGAACACAAGAAACATGCCTATCCGTAGTTTTTTTGGCTAGCTACCACATCATCACGAATAAAAGGATAACTGCCGAAAAAGCAATAAAAAGGAAAAGTGCATGAATATGGCAATAATCACTCTTCAGAAAAAAGCTTGATAAAATCCATTTTATAAAAGATGATGGAATTGCTCAAAAAAACTCGAAATGTACTACAATGACTAGAATGCCTTAGTATTTTTGATGTAAAGCAAACTGTTCAGAATGATGATGGTCAGGTACAGGACAATCATCACTTTGCAGCGAATTCAAGTCCACATACTGGTCAGGTGCATGCCAGTAATACTTGTTTCCATGATGACTTCTACGGCACTCCATTTTATCCAACGAAATTCCCGCCGCACTTCTTGATCTCATTACAAGGAACAGTGCCGATGTGATTGCGATAAGCTACAAATGAACTTATTTTAAAATAGATAAATTGTCATTTGTATTACAGAATCAGCATTCGTGAATTTTGAAATGAATCTTTGGAACGTTGAAGAATCAGATATCTGACAAAAATATGATAGATGTTTACGACATTGTAACAAACCTCAGCAATAACAACGATGGTAAAAATAACAAATGCAGTAGAAAAACCAATGCGCAATGCAACCATTATACGATAATGACAACCATCACACCTGATGTCACACGAACGCGGAATATCTTGATGCAAAAACCGGAAGTCACTACAACCCGCGTTACCTTAATATTCTTTTTTTTGAAATTAACTTTCAGCTGACGTTAAAATGATAGGTGACAAATCACAAATCATACGAAAACATTTCAAATCCTTGAAAACTGACAAAAATCAACATCTTCTATATGAAAATTTCGCGACATTAACTTGAAAGCTACGCTGAAAACCATTCATCAACAAATCAAATTTTAAAAACTCGAAAAATATCGCTTAGAATTCAAAGTAACAAGTAAGTGAAAACGAAAATATACCACAGCATCGGAATGCTTGCTGTAATCGATCTAGGCTTTCCTGAACAATTCCTGCTCCTTGATAATAGTTTTGAACCATGTATGTTAACGCATCCGATACTTCAACATCAATCTGCAAGAATTCTTTACATTTAAAAATCGAAACATCACAAACTTTTAAGGAAAAACTGAGAAAAAGTCAGGGACTTACACCATACTTTCTGAAGATAAGATAAGTTTTTGAGGAAATAGTGCATAGCATAAGGATGCATACTGCTATTGCATATATTAACAGAAGTACACGAGAATCGGTAGATGCACCGCAGCAACCAACCATACCAACAACCACCATGCACATTCCAACGACAATCAAAATGTAGGAGAAAACGTACAAAGTAGGAGCCTATAAATTTATTCTCGATTTCTGTAATTTTAAACTAATCTGACTGACTACTTAAAACCACTCATTACTTATTTCACCGTTGACACCACGTGATATAAACAGTAAGGCACTTTTAGCTTTGAATATGAAAATGTCTAATGAGAATACCGCCAACGCAATATATATTCAAAAATTATTTCAGATAAACTTTTCAAAAACCGGCTAATTTGTAACAGTTTCTCTCTAATAAATTACCTGCCAGAATGCTTCCTCAACAACATTTCTATATCGTTGAGAGAGGAAATCCCGAAATCGTGAATCTGTACGAAGCCATGCTCCCATAGCCAACGATGCCGTACCAGCAACCTAGAAATACCGTTTTTCTGTTTATCACTCGAATAATAACATCCAGAAGGATCCAGAAGACGTCTGTCGCTAGTCTCTTCTTTTCTTTAATTTCAATAAATAACATTATCAGAAAATTTCAGCAGGAAACTACTATCAATGTAATATACGGAATAATCAGTAGAAATTAACACAAAACATCCACCATCATTATAATATTACAAGTATATATAACATAGCGTAGCGATGCTTCAGTAACTGATCTTATCTCTTCTGATTTCCTGAAAAATAAAATAAATACACGGAGAAATAAAAGAACTTCCAAATGATCCAAATTAAATAACGAAACCTGAAATAATATCTACAATATTCGTGCTGTAAAACACTTGAACCACAACACCAACTTCTGCATTATTCCAAGTATAGATCAACTCTAAAACCTAAATTTTCGTAAGATATTACCGAAATGACACATAAATGATAAAAATACCTTTGTTCTACTGAAGATAGTGAAAGAACGGCTCGATATGATTGCCAAGATACGCTATCCCTGTATCGATCAGGTTTATACATTCTACCCTTTTGATGATAGTTGTAAACAGCACTTTGATTTATAACAATAACATCGATCTACACAATCTGCAACATACATCAGAAATTTCAACTTTGTCAGGCAAACTGGGAAATTCAGAACTGAAAAATATAATCTAATATTGCGTCCTTCTAAAACTCGTTTTTTTCTTTTTTTTTTTAGCAAAAACTGGTTCTAATAACAGAAGTTACTGGATTTCTAACAAATTCTGAAATATTTTTCTGTTTCTTTAACACTCATCCAAAAGGACCAAAAAAAAAATATTTTTCCTTGAAATGTTCCTGCTTTCGTACCATTTAGGAAGAAAAAACAGATGCTACTCCATGAATCTCATTAGGTTATCCATCTTAAAACCATAACAACCTACCGGATAACCGTAAATCCCAACACCATTACATAAGCTATTCGCTCTTTTACGGCCTATCTGATAAGTCACAGACAGTCTCGCTATGACAATTTCCCGAGTCTTATTTGTTGTGTTTTTGTGTGATGCTTATTTGGAATTCATCGATGAGCTGTGCTTTCCATTTTGTTTACTCACTGTTTGAATGCTATAGTGATATCGATTGTGTTGTTTAGGAATCACTGATAACACACACTGATAACAAAGCTTTGCTTCATTATTAACATTTCCAGAATTAGCAGAAAATTAGGACGTTATTCCGTCGCGGAGGAAAAAAAAAAAACAAGCAAATTAACTGATATATTACGGAAACTCGATGAAATCAATAATATAGGACAAATCAATCTTTTTTTATTACAATTGAAAAAAAAAAAAAAAAAAAAACAAGAATAGGTTATTGAAGAAATGAATAATTGGAAAGAAGCTCACAATAGGCTTTGCAATACAAATTATAATATTTAATTTGTGATAAATTGATAAATTTTAAAAAGCACAATGATGATGAAATTTATTAAATCTAATGTGAAAAATATCCTCATCCTTTGTTTTCTCAATTTATTCATCTTTCAATTTTCCATTTCCTTCCTGTTTCTTTTTTTCAATCCTATCATAATATATGTGAAATGTATTGATAAGAGAATGTAATTTTTCAATGATAATAAATGTACACTTTGATCACTCATTTTTTATTCCAAAATGATGAAGTATCAAATTCAATATATTTTTTCAATTCAATTTTTTTACATAAAATCTGTTCATCATAATCATGACATTCAAAATTTGTTGTAAGTTGCAATTTTTCGAATTTGTTTTTAAAATTTGGCAATATTTTGGTTCCAATAAGTGACTGCGTCATACGCATTGACATATCACCATATTCACTGATTCTATTCGTATCATTTGGTAATGAATTATTGGTTGTTAGTTTAACATTTGATGAATTATGATTATTAGCAGATAAAATATCCGTCGATTTCTTTTTGCTTAATTTATCTTCCACCATCATATCATCGAATGTTTGATTGATTGATAATGGGAAATCATTTGGTTGTACGTCACGAGCAGATGTAGAAGAAGTGGATGGCTTGCTGACGTAAATGTATCCATCGCATGATGATCTTCCCAATTCATTCAAAGGTTTCATAACTTGCTGATAAGAATTCATGCCACTGTATCGATGATTATCATCCACTGTTAAAAACTTTTGACCGGTTGTTATCAAATCATTCCTGTCATCTCTCCTATAAAAAATAAAACAAAAGAGAAAAAAAAAAGGGAAAAGGTTTTTTTTTTTACTTCGTTTAAGTATATTGAAGTAATTTATTATTACATATTGAATATATATATATATATTGAAGTGTTTTATTTATTATTATTTAAAAGACAACGAGAAAAAAGTGTTATTTAAATAAATTGAATTCTAATAATATTTGATGAATAAATAGTGTACAAAAGGTATACTTTGTTGCAAATAATTTTGTCATTGAATTATTTGACGGACTGCTTCGATCCGTATGACAACCTGAATCACATTCCGAATATTCACCATTTTGACATGCACAATATCTGCAATAAAAATTTCCCAATTAGCTAGATTTATCTATTATTTATATCCAGCAAAAACAATAAACAAATTTGATTAACGGAAAAATAGTCTCAAATCATTTCACTAAAACTATTGATGCATTTATTTGATGTTAGAAAAAAAGTTTTTGTTTTTTCCTCAAAAAAAAGCAATAATAAAAAAATTGAATTCTAACTTTTCAGCAACATAATGAGCTACCAAATAATTCATTTTTTGTTCCATTTGATACAAATCTCTTTTTAACCTTTGCAATCGCCATGCTTGTCTCATTACTGTACGAATCTTAAAATAAATAACCATATTAGATAAATTAAATTTCGTTGCAATATTCTCATCTTCATCTTTATTTTTTATTCATATAGGGGGAAAGATTTATTTATCAATTGCCAGTTCCTAGTTTCATTTTTTTTTTTTTTTTTTTTTTTTTGCAGGATGATGGAAAGAGGAGGAAAGGGGAGGTTAAAGGGATTAAATGACATATTTAACTATTTTGCAAACCAGTAATACACCTTAAATTGTAATTTAAAGAGAAATGATTCGTTCTTTCTCCTTTTTTTCTTTGAAAAGTTTTTGAAAAAGTCAAAATAGAAAATATATGTTTTTCTTTCTTAAAATTTATAGTTTTAAAAATGATTATATAATAAATGATATTTTGAAAAATCTACCAAATTTTCTTGTCGAATAAAATTGAAAGTATCCGGGCATCGTGTGGGAGTTTTATTACGGAATGAATTTAATGTTGAGAGAACTTCCATTTCTTCTAAATTCTCTTCATCCCAACTATCTTCCGATTTCGACAAATTTTCCTGATTTTTGTCTAAGCAAAAAATATGAAAATATTAATCATATAAGGAGAAAAACAAGAAAGAAAAACTGTTTGAAATAAATCAATTTTTTTTTTTTCTTAACCCAAATTCTTGCATTAATTGAAATGAAAATTTACTCGATGTTTTGCCAAATTTTTCGTCATAAGCATCTTTAAGCAATAAGCAAAGATTAGCATAGCTCACAATGTTTGGAATTTGCTGATTTGGTAAACAAAGCAAAGAAAGGATGATCTCAGCTTGTGCTCTGCAACCATACTTTATTAATTGAATAATTGGAATTTCATTAAATAAGAGAATTGAATTAAATAAATAATTGGATAACGTGTAAATGCTAAGTGAAACTATCTTAAGAATACAACAATTGAAAATATTTCAATGCATCAATTGTCATTATTTCATTAATTACAACCCTTTGTCTGTCACACTTTTAAATACTTTCTTGTTCTTGTTTTCTTTTCCCTTTTTAATTAATGTTTAATAATGGTACTTATTAATTATTTCAGTATGAAAAAAGAATTTCTGTAGTAACAATACGACAGATGTTGTAAATATAGAGAAAGCAATAATGTTATTGTTCATTTTGTTGTAAAATTATAATGTATAAAATGATGGAAACAATTAAATTATATTTTGATAAAAGTAGTGGAAACAAACTTATTCAAGAATGGTTTGTTGGAATTTTCCAAAATATTATCATAAATAAGCGCAATCAGGTGAGAAAATTTATTAGTCTGGATGAGTTTATGAATATAAGAAATGACTGTTTTGGATGCCGATTGTGACACACTTTTCATTGTTTCCATTTTTCTTCTCTTATTAATCATTCGATCTTCTTAAAAATTTGATTGAATAATTTAAAATCTAAAATTGTATAATTTTAACAAGTTACAAGGATTAAGCGTAGAAAAAATCGAAGATTAAAGATCTATTGATATGAAATGTTACGATCATTTTTCATTAAATTAAATAATACTAATTGACAAGCCATATGAAAAAAAAAAAAAAAAAAAAAAAAAGGAAAAAAACGAAGAAAATGATTGTACATTTGTTTACATGATAATAAACATTTATCTAACAATAATATTTATTTCATAACAAAAAATGATATCATGAAATGATTGGATTTTTTAGTGAAATATTTTGTTACAACAAAAATGAAAGGTACGAATTAAAAGTTAGAAAAATAAGTGAGGAAAAAAAAAAAATCTTTCTGTTGGGATTGTTATTGACTATAGCAATGAATAACTGTAAACAAAATATTTTAAAATACGAGTAAAAATATCAAATTCCATACAATTATTATTATGCCATTTCAGGTCCTTCAGTTCCAATCAACTTATTCGGAATTTTTTCACACAGAAATGTTAAATCCTAACTATTTTGTTTGTATTTTACAAATGATCGGTGCATATGCTGCAATTTCACATAATACAAAGTTAAAATTCTTTGGAAACGACCAATTTAACAACGTTGAAAATCTTAAAAATTTAAATTATCTCATATTAATTTGTCAATAAGAATAAAACAATATGTTTAAAGTTTATGAAAAGAAGTTAGTTCGATTAATGTCAGAAATGATGATTTTGAACGCAAATTTTTTGAACCATTAGCGATAAATATGGGATTTTGAAGTAGTGTTGATCGGAGGATTCAGGGTAATCTGTTCGATGAACGACAGCTGTTTTAACAATTTTCTTTAGTTCTTTTTTTTTTTTTTTTTTTTTTTTTAAACAAACTCAGTGAATTTATACCACAAAATAGATCGATCAGTTTAAAATTTCGTTTTAGAAACTTTCGTTTCTTTATAAGATATGCATAAAAACAAAACCGTTCATAGAAGGAAGCATACGATGTAAATTTTTACATTTATCATCAAAGTCTATTTTGTGTACAAAATGTTAAATTTTTTTTTTTTTTTTTTTGTTGCTTTGGGAAATTTCATTTTCGATTCTCAGCCGTACTTTGCAATTTTTTTCTTTTTTTCTATCTTTTCCTTTAAGCAGCATCAATAGCTGAATGGTTTTATACACCAAAAATGTAACAGTTTGTCCACTTCACAAATTATCAATTTTTCCATTTAAAAAAAAAAAAAATAATAATAACTTTAAAAACCTTTTTTTTCCTCAAAAACGAACATTTTTTTAAATCGATGATATTAGAAATGGGAAAAGTTTTTCCCTTTTTTTATACCAAAATGTTGAGTATAAATCAATTCATTTATAATACTTACTAAATTAAATGAGATTCATAAATAAACTTGAGAAATTTTAAATTACCTTTGATAAGTTGAAAATGACAAAATATAAAAATGGATGAAAGGAATCAAATAACAAGATAACCGTGTGAAATGTCAACTAAATGATTAAGTAGTTTGTTTCGAAATTCTTCAACACATGCTCGCATTTGATAGGGAATAGGTAATTAATTACATCGATCATTTTTATACATCAAAAATTAAAAATATTTAACATTTCGAAGTTTGATGAAAATTTTAATTTAAAAGCAATACTAAAATTATTCCTTTCCTCTAATTTTTATACTAGCAAATTTGAAATTAACATATTGACAGATTGGCATACAATAACATATTATGGTAATATAGATTTCAATTTTGTGAACAATATATAAATGTAAGGAAAGAAAGACGACGTCAAAAAAATGAAATTTCAATTCGAAAAACGAATTAATTTACTATCATTAATGTTAGAGATCGGTGATATGTTGTGGAAAGTTAGGCCATCGATAGAAATCATCGAGAAACGTACTAATGACAGCTTGAAAGCAAAACATCCAAAGTTATAGGTGGGGGGTAATCATCATGCTGACGTCATACTAATGTTAAAGAAATAATTTGCTTTTGTGACAGCCTGTTTAAAATGTTTTGTGGAAAAAGACAGACAATAAAAGTAAAGAATATAAGTTGTCCATTAAGAAATATTATCTAAATAATTTTTCAAAAGGAAAAAAATTTCAACGAGATTAGTTAAATTTTCAAAATCTTTTCAAATATCAATTATTTTTACTTATTAAATATTTTATTAAATATTTTATTTAAATATTTTATTGAACTAAAATCTATTTTGTTACAATTTCTTTTGAACAAAAGAAAGAAATAACTGCAAATCAAAATAAGTAAATTTTTGTGATAGTTGGAATTAATTACTTTATTGTACCTAACCAAAATTTATCACCCAAAAACTTCAAAAGTGTGGCCAAATTAGAAACCCGTAATCATCAATTAGGCACATTGTGGAGCCTTCCTAATTTTTCCAATCAAATTGAATCACCTTACCAATTCAATACCAAAAATTTGATTTTCGGAGAATTTTTTTGAATACACCGATCAACTTCAAGAAAAAAAAGACGACTTGATTTTTCCTTCATTAATATCATATTTAATTATCTTCCTTTTCCTCTTTTCTCTCTTATTCTTTGTTCCTTTGCTGAAGAAGAAGAAAATTGCAATATTATCATTTAATAACTGAAATTAAATTTTATTCTAAATATTACCCAAATTCCATCATTAAATACTTTTCCTTCTTTTTCCTTCTCTCGCTCTTTCTCTCTCTCTTTCTTTAATTAAAATTGCTTTTCTGTTGTTTTCTCTTTGCTTTTTTCTTCCTTTATACAAAATTGTTGACAAAATTTATCCATTTCAATCTAATGGAAAATTCCCTCATATTGCTGGATTCAGTATTGAATTCATTTCAACTACGAATTACATCCTGGAAACAACACTGTAATTTTGGAAAAAAAAAAAAAAAAAAAAAAATTGGTAATGAACAAATATACAAAAGTAATTTTGAAATAAATAATTTTTAATAATTATACCATATATGCTAACCAATATTTAATAATTATCAAATCATTTAATGATACAAAAAAAAAAAAAAAAAATTGTTTTTTAATACGAAATTTATAAGCAAAAAAAAAGTAATTATTGTTATAATTAATATAAAAATGAATATTTTCATCGAAAATATTTGTCTGTGCATGGAAGATAATCGGCAAAAATTAGTTCAGTGAGTCAAAATATCTTTTCATCTGTTAGTTTTCTTTAGCTCATTTCACTTCATCATTGTCTCCTTCCTATTCTTCTCATTTTATTTTCAAATGACCATTTTCCATTCCCTTTTTCAGCATATTTTCTCTTTTTGAACGCTGTTTTCTCCACCATTATTATCGCTCTTTTTTTTTTTTTTTTTTTTTTTTGAAACTAATATTTCATGTAAAATTACAACAAAGTGTTATTCTTCTTCTTCTTCGTCTTATTATTATTATTATTAGTATTATTATTATTATTGTTATTACTATTACTATTATTATTATTATTATTATTATTATTATTATTATTATTATTATTATTATTATTATTATTATTATTATTATTATTATTATTATTATTATTATTATTATTATTATTAT
>JABVXV010000158.1:0-90000 GCA_013365325.1 Dipetalonema caudispina
ATTATTATTATTATTATTATTATTATTATTATTATTATTATTATTATTATTATTATTATTATTATTATTATTATTATTATTATTATTATTATTATTATTATTATTATTATTATTATAATTATATGGAACGGATTAAATGCTAGAAGGATAAATTCAATGAATTCAGCTAATTTTGCTGCCTGATGCAAATTTTATTTTTGTAGTATTTTCTTTCCAGTTTTGTACTTATTTTTAATCATAGGTAAAAAGGAAAAATTTTTTCACTGCTTTGAAATATTTGTCATGACATTTGAAATCTCTAACCACATTATAAAGTGTTTCAAGAGAATAGCATGTTACTTTATTACATACAAATAAATAAATATTCCAACAATTTTATTTACAGATATATCAAATATTTCAAACAAAAAACACGAATATCTGATATAATACAGATAAATTATGATTTCCTTATCAACAAAAATTCTTCGTCTTTTAGATCATTTAATACAGCATAGCTTTCTACATGCTTTAACAACATTTATTGCTTTAAATCTACCTTACTTTTTAATGATGGATAACAACCAACCATTGTCATTTGAAATAGAAGTAATATTAATTTATTAATTTGGTCGACTTTAGGCCAATCTTTCCTCAACAGCAGCATATTTAGATAGTTTAGTTCGTAGCAAATACTGACACATGGATCCAGGTGCGATACCACTTACTGCTTCCAGTTCTAATTTGTTGCCGCATTGACGCATTCCTATTAGCTATAAAAATAATCATGGCAAATATATATGTCATGACAGTAAACAGTGGATTTTACGTATGACACAACAACTTCGTTTTGCATGACTTATTTATTGAGAAGAGGAAGTTCACTTAACTAATAAATCCTCATTTTCCTAACGCTAATTCCCTCCTTTAACAGGGCTAAGGATAAACTTTCCGACATCCTGAGACATATACTACGAAATATTGGGACATAAAATGGGGCTTTTCAAGATTGTCATCTTAAATTATATGGTGCTAATGAATAAGCATGTAAGCCGGTCTAAAACTTGAAAATCTTTTTCGATGTACATTAAAGCAACAAACTTCATCTAAAAGTACTTTATTTCCCAAGTTTGCAGTTATTACACAAAGCTTTTCCAGTTTCGCTAATTCACGCTTTTGAAGAGGAAGAAATTGTATAGCCGAAATAGCAAATCTGAAAGTAAAGCATCAGGATACCAGTAAATATCCGAAAACTGCATAACTGGGATGCGAAAAATGATGAAAACTAAACGCATCGCCCATAATTGTTTTCAGCAAAATTCAGTTTTCCTCACTTCTCTTTCTGAGTACAACATTTCTGGAAATATCGAATGCAGAAAGAAAGAACAGGAGGTATATCGTTTTTTTTTCTTTAAAGAAGATTGTGTTTACTTCGGTAATTTACAACGTGACAATCCGATCCATTCAAAATGGGGTAATTTTCGATTTTCCATATCAAACTTCTTACTACAAGTGCCGTATTTATAAGTCATCGCTATTTCAATACCTAAAAAAAAAAAAAAAAATAACAGTGACGAAATTTCAGTAACTATCATCAAAAATAGTTAGTAGTTTTGAGTGAATCAAATGATATTTTGCGACACACATACCGTGTGGATCACAATCCAACAAGCCAAATAATGGAAGATTGCTCAGTTTCTTTAACATAATTCGCGTTGCAACATCCGGATAACCTCTACCCTTAAAAACAAAATACAGTAACATTTGATGGATAATATGTAGGCATCACTCTTGATACCACCACTAACCGTTACAAGAAGTGCATTGGGAAAAAGTTTCAGAAATCCTTCGCTAATGAGTTTTTGAAAGATAGCATCCTTTTCGACCACTAATATGCACTGTGCAGTGGTAAAAAGATTTGCACCGGAAAAGTCATCAATGATAGTAGCTTTGAGTGAACAATCCACTGTTCCAGTGCTTCTACAAATTTTCAACTGGCCAATCACGAGCCCATGACCAGATGATAACTGAAATTAAAAAATTATTAGAATCACTGAATACATTCAACGTTTGTGCATCTTTCAGTAGTCGTAAACAGATATCATGAATGAGGTCAACTGTTATACCACTATGATTTATTTTACACTGATTTTTGATGCTTTACCTTAGTAATTCTTTTTAAAAAAAAAAAGAATTAAACAAACTGTGCTACTATTCCTTTAGATTTACTTAATAATTAAAAATCCAGGAAATGCTAGATATCAGCTATTTCTCACTTACCAAATATCCGGAAGTTGGATCCATCCCAAGCCAACAGCAGATTCGATTGATAGAACTATTCAAGTTTCGTTGCTCACCAAACAAATTCTTCTGCTCGTAAAAAAGATCGCTAAAAATACGAGAAAATCTATTTGAAAGTGCTTATGGAGTTTTGTAGTAATTTCATTTCTTGGCACTGATGAATATTTATTTCTATAGTCTAATCGATATCAGAAATAACTCGAGATGTTGTGAATTTGATATAATTTGACAAAATATTCAACAAACAATTACCGTTTCGTTTTATAAGCCTTTAACACTCGCAATTGATGTATCATAGAAATTGTTCGTAGCATTTGAGCAATCCATCGGCAATTTTTTGGAGTTAACTTCAATTTATATCCTTTATTGTTAATCGCACTAAAGAAATCCTTTGAAACTAAATGGTTGAATGTAAGCACAATTAATTTAAATACATTCGATGCAATTACAGCCACTTTATCTTCCTTTTTCTAACAATTTCAGAATTCTTATCCAGTAATCAAACTGCTAACGGTATTTGCCAAACACAAAAAAAAGATAAAATACGGAACCGTGGATTAGATAATATAACGTATCCTTTCGGATTTTTGCCGATATCCACAAGTGATTTCAAAAATGCCAAGCAGCATTGTTCGATGTGATGTGACACAGAATCAATGATATTTGTATCAGAATTTTCCCGCAAATCCAATGAAAACATTCCTGAAAATGACGTGATATCTAAGAATTAAAAAGGAAATGAAGAAATTTGCTTCTGATTTTCAAAATTCATGCTGGAAACTTTTCACTTTTTTTTTCCAATCCGTAGTAGCAAATTAATATCGGGAAGTATTAATTAGTTTGACTGCAAGTAGTATCTTGATCACGAGTTTTTTTTTTGGCAACCAAAGCTACATAATTGAAATCAACAGTAATGGCAACTTGTCATTGGTAAACTTGGTTTTTAATTAATTAAATTAAAGAAAAATTGCACAAACACAAACTGGTACATCAAAGAGCAAAAACTAACACACGTTACACGTACTGGACAAAGAGGAGATAGTAAATTTAAAAACTTCCGTCTAATCTAATCAGTTCATGTTTCCAACTTTCTCGCCATCATATTTCGATTGGTTTAACCAACAAATAGATTAAAAATGAAAATTTGATATCTGCCGTAAAACTCCTCCGGAAAGAACGATCATGGATGGTTATTTCTGAATATGTTAATGCACGTTTCCCTAATTCGACAAATTTTTCGGAGCAGTGTAATCCCTCCCACTAAACTATTTTGCTAGAAAATTCTTCCCCACACTCAAGGCTAACCTATCATCATAGACTTTCAAGCATGCTCATGATGTATTCATCATGATTTTATGATACGCCAGTTTTCTGCAAGTTACAAGCATTCTCCACCGTGATTTTAACGGAATCGAAATAATCTTGTATGGAACTCTGCTTCCTGGAATTCAAGAATCTAGTCGCTAGCTTTCAATTTCGAAGTACGACATCAAAACTTCTCAGACCCTCTAATTCGATGAGAAATATCACTGAGACCCAGTGAAATACCGAAATCAAGCCAACTAGCCTTCTCTATCCATATATATTCACCACCTACTTGGCTCCAATATCAAAGTCGGCAAATATAAGTCCCTTTCCTCTTTACGATGCTACCTGACAATGCGTGATATTTACTAACTGCTATCCATGAGAGGACATACTTCATCAATCCACATCTAATTTCGTTTAAATTTACTGCAAAGTTCATCCACCCTATGAATCATGCTTGCAACTCTCTACTCCGCGCTCCGGTTAATAACGCATCTTTGCTCCGAAAATTTGAAACATTTTTTTATTTGGAATTTTCGGAACGAAGATGAAACACACATATCCTAATTTCCTGCAAGATGAAACCTGTCATAACAAAACAGCTTTTATTGCCACTTTCATTCTATTCCTTGTTTCTTCGTTTAATCTGGTTAGAGTTGCTTGTTAAATCACAATAATGAGACCAAATCTTTTAAATACTTGTAAATATGAACAAGGAAACATTAAAAGCAACGAGTAATCGAACATATTCACAAAGCAAAGCAAATATACATAAGGATATAAGAACGTAACGACAAGTCTTTTTAGGTTGAGAATAAATCTTTTATCGTAACTCGTCGCCTTATAGCACTAGATGATCCCGAGTTGTAGCAGAACGTAATTCCCGTTCCAAACTTGCCAGGCTTAATCAACTCTTCCTTCATATTCCCTGGTAAATTACCAACGGTTGCGTTAGCCAAAGCATCTACATTCCGCAGTTTTTCCAGTTCAATCTTAATAGAGAAAACGCTAATGAAACAATAAAAAATATAACGATTTTGAGCATACTTGGTAAAGTGGTTGCAGATTGGAAAGGATGCAATATTCTGACACTGCCTGACTATCGCTATCTTCGCACTATACACATTGCTTAAATTAGTAAACCACTCAGCGAAACAATACAATGGAACTCAAACCTCATGTGCTATTATCTGTCTTGCGGCATTGGACAATGTATTCGAGGATCGATTTTTCTGGCATGCATCACCGTCGGTAAACATAACCAGCTGGTCGATGGCACTGAAAATAAAGGATATCACCTGACTCAGTGGAATGCGTTCGATAAAAACTCGCTGCAACTTACGGTTTAAAAACAAAATTGACGGATCCATCTTGTGAAACAGAGGTGAAGGTGAGAGAATATGTACGCATGATGCTAACAATCGAATGTAAAAGGCTAAGTTCTCGAACACTGTACAGCTGGGTGTTCATCTGAAACAAAAAAAAAGGTTCATAAGATATAGGTTTCCAGTCAGGAAGTTATCTATGCCATAATCACGAGTTAATATCCGCTACTTCCACTGACATCGCAAACATGATACAATTAAAAAATGAAGAAACTTCAAAGATCAACCGGTTTCAAATCCGGTTGCACAATACAGATGAGATACGGCAAAATTTCAAGTAAAACTGTTGATAATGAAAGATTTTTCTGTGTTGCTCCAGCTCGCACGCTTTCTACTATTTCCACAGACTGCTCAGAACGCTGTACTGCACTCTGGAATATTCTTCTGTTTAAAAAATAATAAACGAACCTAACTTCTTCTGTATGCCATAGTTACAAAGAAAGGCTGAAAAAAGGCAAAAGAAATCATCGTAAAAAGAACGAATTACATGATATTCTGTTGGGAAGTTCAGATGTGTTCGACCTCTGCAGCATAGAAGCATATGCATGCTGACACATACAGCGGACAAATATTTCAGCAAGTTATAATCCTGGACACTATTCACGGATGTAATTATTCGATCATAATAACACAACTGACGAATCGCCATAGAAGCCTGAAACTCGGGTTAGCCACTACTGATTGAGGGAAAAGCCAACCAAACGTTCACTAAGATTATCAATCAGACGAGAATTTCACACGAAATCAAGATTCCAATATAAAAATTGGAATTTCGATATTTAATCCATAAAATAAAGCAGAGATACTCTCAAACTATTTCCCAGACAAGCAGAAAGCATTATAGTATCCTTGCTCTTCGGCTACAGAAGTAAAAAAAATTGCATCCATCAGAGCTAACAATCACTGAGTAAACGGACTTTCGATCAGTGCATCGAATGCGTCTAATGATGCTGACTATTCTGGTTTAGCCATAAGGAGGTTAGGCTAACGATAATATTGTATCTTGAAATTTTGACCTCATATGACCAATAATCGGCAATGTGTTCTTAATCTTAAGTAGTTAAATGTTTTCATAAATTACCTCGTCGCGATTAAGTATTACAAAATCGCTACCCCACCATAACATGATGAATGCCTAAGTTAGAAAATGATACTTAGTAAATAAAAAAGTTTATGAAATAGTTTACATTCATCAGCACACTTGCACTTTTGCTATTCAAATAGTTGGTGAAAAGTCCCATATAGAAGCGATCAGTTTCGCTTCCGTGTAGCTCCGAAATAAGTGTAATTTGCTTGACGCGTGAAGTTATATCTTGAATTCGGCCATTTGTATCTACATGTCGAGAAATTTCGAAAACTGAAGCCCACGAATCGAACAGTGACTTATCGCCAAACTGTTTTTCACGTTTGCAAAACTACAAATGCCTTCATTTGAACGAAACTGGCTGCCAGTAAAGTCAGTACGATGAAAAGAGTTGCAAACAGGAAATCGAGTACTGTTAACCTTACTCTGGTCTACGATGTATAATAAAAATTATCAAGATGGTGAAATTAAACAGGAACGTATACTTTCAGAACAGCTTTTCGATCGATAATAGCGCAGTTTTTAGATGCAATAAATTGCAAGTTGTTAATTGCGGAACGGAGATCCCGTGAACATACATCAATAATTTCCGATAGTGCGCTTGATTCAACTTTCAGATGTTCTAATTTCGATATCTAAACAGAAGGATTGACAATTTTGTTAAATATGTCAGAAATGGGGACGCATTTACTAAATTTCATCCAGGAATCAATGGAAAAATAAGTTTCAGCAGTTAAAAATCATTTTCCTCAACTTATATGTCTGATTCTACAAACCGCACTTTTGCGATTTTTTAGGCGGTCCAACTACCGTTATTTATCAATAACGGTAGTTAGGATTTTAAACCCAATCCACTACTATAGATATAAAAACAAAAATTTAAGCTTCGGAAAATTTATTATAACACAGTTGAAAGAAAGATTAAGCCTGGCACCCCAAACATTATTCACTACATTTTATAAAACATCTAACCAACGAAAATGAGTTTGGCCCAACTAGAAAAGCAAGGGAGCAAAAGATACTGGGTGTGTCATTACGAGACCACAGAGAGGATAAAATAACGCTGTTAATGCAATCACCAGCAAGATACGTGGGGTGTAACCTAGATTCAATTTGTTTGGTAAGTACGAATAAAAATGAATGCCTCTTGGAGTCTTATGGTTAAACGCTTTTCGTCAGTTCTCGACAACTGTAACACTAGACCAATTAATCGCAATTCGCGCAAAGAAGGAGTGTACCTGTAATAAAAATATCAATACTTCTACACTGAAAAATATAAGAGCACTATCAAATTACATCTGGATCAAAACGATTACGGGTTTTTTTTTTTTGTACTGAGAACATGCACTAACAGATTGTTGCATATGCATATTACTGGTCGTCGAAGTGAATGTCTTCCAGTTGCAGTTACAGCTTTACATAAATAATGAATGGACTGCGTTGGTGCGCCATCTATTTCATCCAAAATAAGACAGTTTGGTTTGGAACCCTGCAAAACAAACTTTTCTACAAATAAACCAATTCTAATCTATGAGACATTTGAAAAATAAATGAATTTTTTCAAAAGAAATCTCGTTCTTACAGCATCCAAACTCCTTGTGGTTCGTAAAGCATCCTCAAAGCATTTTTCGAAATCCGCAGTATTTCGCTCGTCGCTGAAAAGATGGGTGGGAAATACCAAAAATACAGTATACATGTTGAAGTGTAGTGGAAAGTGTTAACAAGAAAATAGCACTAAAAGTTTTGGAGAACTTCAACAACCAAATTAAGGGATTACAAAATTTCCATGAAATTTGAAGTTCAGGAAGAAGTTAAACAGACGAAGGAAAGAACAATGTAACAATGTTAGCAAAATTAAATAAATTTACCTAGCATTTAAACTGACTACTCGATATCCAGCATGTTGTGCTACCAATGTTGCTAGTGTAGTTTTACCAATACCAGCAGGTCCAGCTAGGAGAACTACCTAAATATATTTATTCGAATTTTTTCAAATGTTCTTGATCTAACGAAAAACAAACAGACATGAGATATCATGTTTTCGGCAAAAAAGAAATACTTTATGTAATGGGCGTCTTGGCCTTTCATTGCTCAAGATGAGTTGCTGTTGATTTGAAGTACCTCTCAGGACGACATCAGGGACAGCCCTATGAAAGACACACTCGTCCCACAGTCTTAACCAATTTAGTAACAAACGATTCACAGTCTGAAATTGATTCGTTCTCGGGAAATCCATTGAAATATGTCACAAGTTTTGCCAAGCTCTCGATGTAAATAGGTCTAATCATATCAAAGAAAAACAGAAGTACCTCGTCACTAATGAGATCAGCATAAGTATGCGGCGCATATTTCTCAACCCACAACTTATCTTGAATAAATGCAGACTCTTCTTCCATATCTTCGGGAACAATATCAGGAACTTCAAAGTCAATCCCAGAATTCAATACTTTCTCGGTGAAACCAAACTTCAACGTATCACTTCGTAATTTATCATTGCCTTGGTTATCAACCGTTTGTTCAGCACTCCTTAACATTATGTAGAATCTGCAAATAATCCCCATCATAAAACCTGCTAAAATATAATAAGTTTGCCTCCCTGAATCTTGATCCAGGATTCTTAACGTTCGACAGATTTTCCAAAAACTATCGAAAACATCCTCAAAAATATCCACTCCTGGTATACGAAGACTTTCACTTTACTAATTGTTCCGACCTCTGTAGGACTGTAGGAGCTGTAAAACCGATCCATGGCGCACCACCACACGGTGGGTACAACAACACTTCGCTTTTTTTCGGTTTTCCCGATACACTTTGTTTAGTCCCTTCTTCACCTGTTTGTGAATCTGCTAAGCAACGTCTTTTCCGAGCCTATAAATGGCTACAGATAACTTATGTATGACTAGTTAATACATTTCGGAACTATGAAGTTTGACTTTGAAACGTTTGTCACGTAACGTAGTTAGATTTATTATGTACCAGAAAGATAATACATGTTTTATAGATGCAACCAAAAAATGGAATCCAGAAAATTTAAAAGCATTTGGACCCATGTACTATCATCCTCAAAGGAATCAATCCCGAAATATTCCACCTAACTCACCCATAAAATGCGTCGTGTAAGGCGTTCAACCATTTCATTGCCACGAGTTTCTCGTCTCATATCGCGTTCATTTTCATAATTATCACAGTTTACTCGCATATGCCAATCTGTAAATACTCATAAGTTCATCGACAATTTAAGAAGCTAAGAAAGTTAGAGGTATTTCGCACATGTTCAATTCCAAGTCTCATTAAGATGAACACTGCCCTTAAAACCGCCGATCAACCATTCTGCTGTTCCACCTAGTAAGACGATCATATGTCGAGAATAGATTTATGGATGAATGACCAGAACACGGACCGTTAAACTCCGTTTAATTCAAAAGTTGTCAGTAATTACTGAACTCACATCGGCATATAAATCATGCTGAAACGTGAGCAAGGGAGAAATCAGTTACATACCAAGTGCATCACAGTCATCAGCTACTACTGTCCGTTTTGGCGGTCTCCTTACGACGTCGTTCAAAATATTTATCGATGAATTGCTTTGTGCATCTGTCTCTCTGGAGAAATTTTGGTATGAGAACAAAAAGTTCTATTAACTATGAATGAGGTGACCATTACATCATATGACGGCATATAATCAAATATAAAAAAAGGACGAAAACTAACCCATAATTCAAGGCACCGTCTGCAAAATTCACTTCAATCTCATTATAAATATCTGGATCCATCAGTTCATTCCTGAATCAAGTAAACAAGGAAGACACAGTCCTCCTTACAATCACGATTTACGCAACCCATAGACCATTCAGAAATTCGGTTCCCTCTATGTCGTCCCCTCTCTCGACAACCACCAACATTTCCCTCCTCCACGCCCTATTTCCCGAATGGGCCAAATCACCGACTTTGGTCCGATACTTTGGAATAAAATACGCGGATACTCCTAGACAAAAGTATGCGAAAAATAACAAGCCCATCAGTACAGGACCAAATGTGCAAGCAGTCAGGAATATTTCTGGAAAATTAAGTAACCGGTAAAGTATTGCAGGTATTATAGGGGTGTACACTCTTACAACAATAAAGTATATGTAGGAGAAGAATACTTCTAGAGGGATATGTAGTTGAATATTTCTGAAGGTTTTGTAACCGCGTGTGATTTGCATACTAGAATAGCTTGAACAAAAAATTTGTATTTGATAGAAAACATTAGTAAAAACATTACAGAGATGCAAGACTGAAAAGACAATAAAAATAACATTAAAGTAATAATAATAGTAATAGTAATATAATAATAATAGTAATAATAATAATGATAATAATAATAAATAACAATAATAATGATGGTAAATAATAATACTTCCAAAACTGCATCGTGCATTTAGCATGCATAACATCGAGCAAATCATTGCAGAGGAACAACATACAGCTTCCTTTTCTTAGTCTCACTTTTTTCATGTCACATATGAGAATAAGAACAATGTGCAAAACAGAACAAGAAAAAGAACGATGTGCAAAAAAAAGAACTGACAACAGACACAAATAAACAAACAGAATGGATGGTACGAGGAACAATAAACAAAAAGAAAAGAGAAAGTTGGATCACAGCGCATAACGGCTTAGAAGAAAGCAAAGAGAACAAACCATATCCGCATTAATTAATATTTGACCGGGCCAATGGACACTAACAACTCTACCAGTTATCGTGATACATAATAATGCCGCCACACCAGTTATAACCACTAAAAGTGGATATTTTGTTTTGATCCAAACTTAAGGAATTCTACTGAATCCTCCTTGAAATCCAGATATTTCATTAGATTTCTTACTTACTCAACTTTAACTTCCCAGAAATTGCAAATGATAAATCGAATCACGAAGAACCCAAAACCAAAACCCTTCTCAGTAATATGTGGGAGGTGATGAATCAACAGATGGAATATAAAAAGTAATGTATAAGCAAATTGAAGACCGCTAGAGTAACAAAGCTGTTATTAATGATAAATGAATGAATCAATGAACGCTGATACCATATTCAATGCCAAATAATAACAAGAAAGATACTTAAATCCTACCCATTCCAAATATTATTTATTCAACCAGCAGTATCTATGAAAGTTAGCTTACAGTAGTGACTGCCAAACGGTTTAATTACATAGGTTCATTGTAGCTAAATTAACTACAGCTGACAACACTCTCCATAAAAATAACCATCAATTACAGAGAATGCTAAATAAAACACCTACACATTAACAAAAAAGTTAAGACTGGATAATGCAAATTTTCTAAGATTATTTAGGAAAACTGTCCAATTCAAAATCAAGATATTTTTTTATAATCATAAAGACATCCTGGAAATTGCCCTTTTGCAAAAATACTAAGATCATACGAAAGAAATCCAGATACCCTAGTCGTAAACAAGACACATTTAAAGGAATACATGACAACCATCCTGGAAACTATATTTGTCCAAACATACTAGGATTCCACAGGAGATATCCTAGAAATTGCCGTCGTCGGAAGCACGACGCATCCAAGGGATTATATTATAGATGTTCTAGAACTGTCTGCTAAAGAAGAATGAATGGTAAGAGATTAAAAATTTAAAAACCAAAATTTATAAGATGTAGAATTTATGTAGAAAAAAGCACAAAATTCAAAACTTAGGGGAAAATTATTAAAAAAATAAACCTAAAACAGATGGGAAAAAATATAGCCATTACGGCGAATAGATTCCCTATTGTAAAAGAATATTAAAATGTATGTGTGTTTGAATATAATATTCAAAATTCTTACATCCTTGAACCCTGCATCTGGGGTGGATATAACATATAAAATATGAGTGACACGTGTTGCAAAGATTATGAATTACCACGTGAAAAAAAACATAACACATAAGGCATATAGTGGTGCCCCACATCTATAACAACAAATGGGGAAAAAAAAATGCTAACTAGCAAAAAACTGAAAACATTAAAAACTAAGAAGGACCTAGCAAAATTTGTTGTAAGCTAAAAGCATCAAATTTTGCTTTTAATATATCAGAACGAATTTTAAAATGTATGCTATTACTGAAGAATTACCTTCGACAAGGAACCTGTGTTAACGAGAGAGCTGAGGAGTGGTGGTGGTGAAAAACGAATCTAGTGAGGCACTATATTTATACAAAAGATCCCGGTTGAACTTGAAATACGAGAAAAACTGGAATATAAAAATAAGTAAAAATTTGAAGGTGTTAAAGGGCTCAAGGAACCTTCCAGGTGAGCACATTTTTGACTAAATCAGCGTTGATATGGTTCATGTATTTCCAAAAGTATTCTTAAAAAAAAAATTGATGCCTGCAACTCTGGTAAAAACTTATCTCATTATCACGGTGGAAGATCACTGAGCAAATGTCTTCTGAGACTTCATAAAACAGCAAAAAAAAAAAAAAAAAAAAAAAAAAAAAAAAGAAAAGAAAAAGCAACGTCAGGTTAGGGAATCGCATGTACACACTACAGTTATGATTTGCTTGCTTGACTGATTGATAATCGCTGATTGATGGAGGGAGTTTACCAATAAATACTAGTGCCGACCGTGCTCGCTTGACTGTCGATATTCGCTACCACCACTATAATGTCGCAATCCACGAGTTCCTCCTCCACCGCCACGCCCGCCACCGGATCCATTACGCATATTAAATCCACCGCGTGACAAGCCTGAAAACATCATTGCATTAATTTTCACTCAAATATCAATACTGGAGAAAACTAGGGCAATATGTAACCTTGCAGCGGAGGGCCTCTGTGTATAAACGGAGTACGAGAGCTCATCTGTCCACCCTTCTGCTCCGAAAGGGTGGCTTCTCCGTCGAATCCAAGTGAATCAATTTTCAGATGTATAAGTAAAAGTGATCGTTCCTGAAAAGTTTATGTCTACATGTTGTATGCATTTCGTGGTAGAGAATAAAGTTGTATAACTCAGTATGTTTAGAAAAAAAAACACCATTACTTTCTCTAAAAGAAAATTCTTTCAAGACTTTACATTTATCCTTCATTAACAAAACATTTCTAGCAAAAAGTGAATTACAGTTCATGCGCAATTTAATGAGTTCCACTGAATCAAAGAAATCAGCTTAAAGAAATTTTTAAATAACCTTTCTTGCAGCATTGAATGCATTTCTTGCACCCTCTGGTGTTCTCATAACCACAAAAGCAAAAACAGTTCGCTGTGGATCTGCAGTGTCTAACACACGACGTGGAACATTTACCGCAGCAACATGTCCGAATTCTAAATAAAAAAACCAAAAATACAAAAGCAAAAGTGCAAGTCCTAAAACTCGGTTGGAACAATAACTACGAAAATGAACTACCACAATATAGGCAGGACTTACTTTCAAATTCAGAACGTATATCTCTTTCAATTGCAGCTGCACTTTCCGGAACAATATTGCGAGTTATGCCACCCACGTAGAGCCGACAATTGTCTTCTACAAAGCTTCCAACATTTACACAATGTAAATAAAAAATAGTTAACAAATCTTCCTTCTAGTACCATGCATGTTAATTACTCACCGAAATTTCCTTGAAGGTTTGCATTGTTTGAAGCAGAGATCGAAGTCTGATTTTGCATTGCAGGCAACCGCACAGGTGGCTGAGCTGTCGCCTGAGTTATATTTTGCAGCTGAGCAGCAAAAGTTGCTGCAGTTGTCTGATTACCACCGACCAATTTAGCCCAAGTTTTCGGTGTTGAATCAACCGTAACCGAATTCGAATCTTCTGTCTGCAAATAAATTCACTTATATAATATTCGATCTATTCAACAGTTGCCATGAGTACAAGAAAAAAGCTGCACTTTCACATAACTAACAAATCTCGAGACAAATGACATGAAATTATATTATCATTATTAACTTACCTGTGCCTCTTCAGAGGAACTATCATCTGATTTGCTACTAGCCATGTCATTTATTTGATGCTTAACATCATGAACAGTAGCATTTGTATTCACTGCTGGAATCGATTCAAGATGCTGTTCTTTCTTCAAGCTGTCAGATGACTGATCGATAGTCTCAATTTCTGGAAATCATCGAAATTAGTAACATTTTCTCAGATGAACACTCTTTTTCCTACCCATCTCTACAAAGTGTCATTCAAAGGAAACAGTTTTGCTGCAAAACTTTCTCCATAAAACAAATCTATTGTGTCGAAGCCATCACCAGAAGCACTAGTGCTATAGTTTCATTGCTATGACAGAAACTGAAGCTCGTACTAGCCTATTCAGGAACTTGGTAAGTGAAATATGCAATGAAATTACAATCACTAACGATTATGGCTTGTCGGGACGGCCTGAGTATGACCGTTGATT
Source organism: Dipetalonema caudispina (assembly GCA_013365325.1). Taxonomy (NCBI): domain Eukaryota; kingdom Metazoa; phylum Nematoda; class Chromadorea; order Rhabditida; family Onchocercidae; genus Dipetalonema; species Dipetalonema caudispina. The sequence continues at coordinate 14,443 of JABVXV010000158.1, forward strand.
CCGCCAGTTTCACCATTTGCTGCAGCACTGTCCTCCGTAGCAATTTGAGTCTGGACATCTGAAAAGCAAGCTGTACATCTTTCCTTTTCAACAGGATTAAATTTGGCTTTCGCATCTAGTGTTGATGGCTACTCGGGGGAATTATTTCAGTCCTAATGACTGATAAATTTTAATAGAGTCGATATCAATCTCGCATTATGCTTTGAAATAACTTGGAGTCAGTACCGCCCACGTAGCACATCCCTCATGAAAGCGTGACCAAGCACGACATGAGTCAACAAAAAAAAAAAGCTTCTGCTACTATCCTCAAATCACATCGTTTAATCATATCTACTGACTGTTTAGACTAACAGTAACTTTAAACTTCAGGCCTTATGTGCAACTTTCCGCATAATTAGAGCTTCTGAGAATATGTTCCACTGCGCTTCCACAGCATCCATATGCTCCTTTCTTACATGTGAAATGTTAAGGTCTGGTTTTACCACATGCAAAAATAACTCATAATCTTTTCCTTCCATTATATGTACATCAAACTACGATGTCATGAGGAAAAAAAGCACACAAACCGTTCTTTTGCGGTTGAATGATGGTGTCACCGAAAGCTCGATCAAGCCATTGAAAAACATCATTGTGAACATAGTATTTCTTTGGAGTCTGAGGACACAGAATGAACGTTTGCAAGAAACGCCTTCCAGGATTATCGCCAATTGAAAGTTCGCCACAAACCTTCAAAATACTTTACTCAATGCTCAAGTTGTTGAAATCCAAAGAGAAAAACCGCTCTAAAAAATTGTTCAATTTCCCCATTTCTACGGTTGCAAAGTATAAACAAGGAGAAAACAACTCATTAAAAGGGTTTCATAACTTACTTGTATGACTAAGCCATTGTTCATTGTGGCAGTGCCACTGACGGTATAAATTCGGGCTTTACAGTCAACAAAAGCCAAACGTTCTATTGCTTTCTGTATTTTCTGCAAATTAAATAATCTATTACTATGAATATTATATTCGGTGTGTAAACAATTACTCTACTACTACCAGATCATGCTTCTTATAGGATACTTACGAACCTGTTGTCCCTGAACAGGCTGATCCGTATCATGAGCAAAATATGATTCATGGCTGTAGAAGCGGAAAACGTCCTGTGGCCTTTCTGACAGCATCGTATAGTACTGACGAACGAATTCACGTCCAATTTCTAAAAACATTTAGAAACCATAGCGAGCAAGCTTAAAAATTAGAGTAACTTGGTTTACAAATTATTTAATATTTTTTCCGTTATCCATTACGTAAGATGTCAAGTTCTAAGAGCACAATAACGTGCTTTTCTTTGGAAGTGAGAGGAGACAATAAATGATCTTCCATAATATATTCCGAATGCTCACTGTTGTGCAAGAGTAATGAGGGATAAAGAACATCGGACAAGGTAGAAAACAATTTTTAAATACTAGAAGCACGCCACGATGACAATGAAACATAAAGAAGATTAGGTAATTCAAATCATCAACTGCCTAATGAGCAGAATGAAAGAACTCGAATGGCGGCAGACAAAGCTAACTCCATCTCGAGGAGAGGAAGCATTAGCAGCCATCTTGCCAGAGTCCCATTCTACCATTACTACATGATTGCAATAAACGACCAGGGCATCGTGTCACAACAATAAATGTAGGAATTAGTACTTCAACATTATGAAATATTTACATATTCAAATAGAAATTTAATATACGACCTTTAGGCGATGGTTGTGGTGTTTTGGCAACTTCATTAGTACGGCCATTCATAACATCACCAACTCCCTCCATCTTCATATTGGACGAGAACGACCGCTGCAAACACGCGATTCCTGAATAATGTGTTAGCAATAATGTGGAAAACCTCCTCATGTGACATGGCTGACAACAGATATTCCCGAGACTTGAATGACACCAAGAACTATGAACCGTGGGTCAAGGAATTCTAATCAGTATCTATGGATTCTGCGCAATCACAATTCCGTATTTCGAAATAACAATGTCAATAAATGCAGAGTTAAACAAATTTAGCATGACCGTTGTGAGTACCCGACAGCATGCATTTCTGCTCGATACCCATCAAAAATATTAACATCTAAGGATCTGATCAAAGTCCACTTAAAGGTCATCTTCAGTCAATTAGCAATAACATGAGGCGAATTGTGCAACATAAGCTCAGCTAGATACTTCAGCATTTATTAACGTTAACTAATTCATGCTGTCAAAACGCCCACTCACAATAAAATCATAGTGACCACTCCACCCATTTCTTTACACAGTAATTCTTCACTATGATGTAAAATTACACAACAAAAGTTGATAAAAGTGAAATGAGTAGGAATTATAAACATTAATTACAGGACCTTTATATCAATTTGGAAAAATTTAACATGAGTTTACTGAACCTAAAACTAATTCTTACATATACCAAACCCTAGTAAAGATGATCATGTAGTATTGCACTATCACAAGAAGAAAACGTAGACCACTAGGGAACATGCATGATACTTGGCCCAGGACCACCGTACTCCTGTCCATCTGCCTACCACATATCCCACTTTCAGCAGTTCCCAAACATATCTTTGCAAAACGCGGCCCGTCCTAAAATTTGATAGAGACATTATGCACCATAAAATCCCTAATAATTTAAGGAAGTGATCTTGGTAGTTTGTTGCACTGGACAAATGGGAAGTGTAGTAAATGATAAGGAAAGGGACATTATTTTTCATTATATTCACGACTTTTGAGAAATTTTACCATCAACATAGGTTATGGTCATTTAACAAACCAATTACGGAGAAAGAGAGAGTAATTCTAAGAGATGGTTGCATACCAAGAATCAGTACCATTTCGTTCGTTTTCTGCACAGTAGAAACTGTTCAGGCGTAGATGACAAGAGGTTAAATAGCTATTTCTGGTATACTTTATTTGACGATATTGGGTTCCACATTACTATTATCTATGTTAAGTAGCACATCTGCTATTGTTAAAACTATAAATAATTCTAACAACTGCAATCCACTCGATAACGTTCAGAAAATCCTGAATCCATGTCATGCAGTATTGTGTCCCGAAATCATGTCATGTATTATCGCGTTTTGAAATGGAACGCTGTTGCATTTAGCTGTCAATAAAAGCGTATATCAAATTCTGCTGAAGTATAAATATATGGCGAGCATAGCAATTTCACATGTAACTAAGAAGAGGGGAAAGAAACATAGCCTTTTTTACTAAAGCAAACGGGGCGTCGCTTACTTTTGAAAATTACTTTTTCAGAATATTGCGAAACTTCGTTCCAATTCTCTTATCTCACTTTCATTCATATCTATTATCCCTGAATTAATCTGTCATACTGAAGATAGCTCGAGTATCACGAAACGTCGCCAAAACTTCACCCCCTAGAAGATTCAAAATCATTCTGGGATCTTACAATGGTCGCAAATTCAGAACCTGTAAGGCTTCTCAACATGCGAAATACCCTTTCACCATAACGATACCACCAATACACATATAAGAATTCCATTGGGAAATAATAGATGGGATGTTGGCAGTAGTTAGTATTAGCCAAGTTACTTCTTCCTAGACAGCTCGAATAATCGCATCCACTCTATTTGAAATTTTAAAATTTGTCATTTATCAAACATGAACATGATCAATGGATGGCTAACTTTTGTGAGATTTAGAAGTTGTGCTACTTTATGTGCAAATTTTTCATTTTTTATGAAATTTTCATGTGAATTAGTTGGATAGTTGGTGGAATCTGTAATCAGATGATATTAAGGTGGGGAACTTTACCGGCGTTCTTTTCTTCCGTAACATATATACATATATATATATATATATATATATAAGTTTCAGTGCTTCAGTTTTATGAATTTATTCAATTAGATATATAGAGAAAGCTTGATTATTCTTCATCGATACTATTCGTGTTCTCTGTTCCCGCAACGTTAACGTCATGATAATTTTACTTCAACAGGTTTGGATGTCATTATATTGTGTAATCGTGTGGTAAAATCGCATTCAAATACTACGATATTGTTAACCTAATATATTAAAGATTCAGGTTTTAGTTGCCGGTGGTATGACAGGAATGCGGTGTCCATACGCTATCCTGACAGCTTGCTCACAATCGCATGCATTTGAAGAAAGGCGTTTTACAGTACCAAATTCGGAAGAAGAGGCAATGAAGATTGGACGATCAGTTGCGCGATGGAAACCTAGTTCGGATAACGCTATTTTTGATTGCAAGGTTAACAGCAAAACTACTTCGATCCTTGTTCTAGCCTTGAAAATAATTATGATATTTTGACTGTACTGGTTATCATTCAGATTATTTCAACAAAATTTATGGATTTTACATTCTGATGCCCTTTAAACCCATTTTATGAGAAATTCCTTATATTTGATATGTTATATTCCCGGGTTTTTTCACTGGTATTATAGATATTTAAGGTGTTATCAAGAAATCATGCAGTCCTATGGCATGAGGATGGTTGTTTTCTTCTCAAAGATACAAAAAGCAGCAATGGGACGTTTGTTAACAACGACCGGTTATCGAAAAGTGCAGAAGAAAGTTCTCCGCGACAGATATATTCCGGTGATATATTACAGTTCGGTGTAGAAATTTCTGAAAATGCTAATAAAGGTATCGTTTTTATCAACAGTAATTTTTATATTAAGCTTCACAAGTCTATACATAGGTACCAAATCCAAGTTGATCATGTTCCTTGTTCTTAAGGATCCCGAATCTCATTTTTCTGACTGTTATATGGCATCTTATCGCTTTTCTTAGCCTGCTACAGAATTGGATGTTTTCAGTGACTCATGGTTGTATCTTGGCTATGATACGTCTTTATGATGCAAATGGTGAGGAGGCTTGTCCACCGGATAATATGGAAATTAGCGGTTATTTAAGAGCGCATGACAATGACTCCCTGATGTTTCCATTGGTCGACTCCCACCAGCTCTTCCAATTGCAGCATTACATGCGTGAAGCAATGTATCGGGAACATGCACTCGAGCAAAAGCTTGCAATGCTGGAGAATATTCTTTCCTCTACTGAGCAAGCGGCTGAATCAAGTTGCCAGGTAATTATCACCACTAAGTTTTGAAGGGAATGAAAAATAGGTGGAATGGCCCACTCTTATAAAGGCACAAAACTTGTTTTAGGCTGTGACTATAAAAAAAGTCGCTTTTCTTTTGGAATAACCACTCAAAGTTTCAATTTCCATCCGGAAAATTCGCCGTGTAAAAAACACGATTCTGGTGCCAAACTATGTTAATATTTAAGCAAAAAGATAGTGGTATTAAAGTTACTAAGCCAAAAGGTAGTTCGTAATTATCTTACTGTTGCCATCACTATTTTGGGCTCTGATAAGCGAGGATCAGTTACTATCGCGAATCGAAATGCTAGAAGGACAGCTTGCACTATATTCGAAAAATGTCCTTGGCGAAAAGGTGAAGGAACAGATGAGTGACTTACTCGTGGACAAAAACAAATTTGAATCACTTGCGAAGGAGTCTTTACGTAGAGCTCAGGAAGAACGATGTGAAGCTTTACAACGACTTGCTGATGTTGAAAGAAGCCTACTTAATGCTGGTACGAAATCCTCTATTTTTACAAGGTTAACTGTAAAAGCAAGGAATTCACAAGGTTACAGTAATTTTGATCTAGTAATCATTTGTATATGTTCCAGAGGAAGAGTCATCGGTTCTGAGACAACGAGTTGCTGATCTAGAAAATGAACTTTCTGTGGCAGTGGATGCAAATAGTTTGCTTCGAGATCGTGTCTCACATTTAAAAAAGCAATTAAGAACAATGGAAATTAAGTACGGGGAACTGGAGGACAAGAATTACTCGGTATTATTTATTCGAGAATCTCTATTTTGTTTGGAAAGTTTTTTTCCCTTCCTCTCTGTTCGAAAAGTCATAATGTCTATACTTGAGATGCTGTTGTGGCTTGTTATCACGTGGTGATAAGTTACATATGGTGATAATTCCCGACATCCTTCCTAAATATATTCTTGTGTGCATTTCAGGTGAATTCATTGTGCGAAAAACCGCGAATAAAAGATAAAGTTGAACTGAAAATGTCTGACTCGCAATTCCCGAATGTATCACAAGGAGAAAATGGTAAGTGTATTATCTCATCTCGACTTGTCTGTGGATTAATTCATCTGAACTGCTCTTATTCTTAAATTAAATTTGGTGTCATCTTCCAGACGTGCAAACATAGTACGAAAGCTTTCAGGTTATGCAAAATTATACTTATGTGATGAGAAAAGTCAAGCAATGCTGGAAGTGAGGTTAACACCATATCGATCCAACTTTGACTTTGCTGTAGGTTCTAAATTTTTAAATATTAAGCTATTAGCAGTATATGTTATCCTACTTTAAACAGTTAGAATAATACAAGCGCAAAAATGGTTTAAATTTAATTGCCTGCAGGATGCGAGAATTCAATATTAGGACAGTTTGGGTATGTTGAACCTCAATTTAGCTAGTGTTGGGTCCTTTCATTTCAGGCTTTACTGCTATGCGCATTACCGCTTTTCTCGGTGATGTTTATTGTTTACAGTCTCGGAACGATGGTTACATCCTCCATATTGAACAAGATCAAAAGAGAATAGGAAGTATTAACTATTATATTTTGTTTCACTTTGTAAAGTTCTTGTATATTTCACTTGTGCGACGTAAAAACCAGGGAAAAAATTCGTTAAATCCTCGCTAATCTTGGTAACACATAAAGTTCTAATGACTGAATTACCAGAGTAATTTACTCTGATAATTTTCCAGTTTACCAGTACTTCATCTCCGCGTTTGTTTTGCCATTTCCAATAACTTGCAGATTAATGCTTTTCCTTCTTACCACTACCTGCTACGAACAGCATTGGAATAAGTGGCTAACCCAACGATCCATTTCGAAACCACACATCGAACAAGTTCAACAAAGAGCTCGATGTTTGTACTGCTTCTGGAGATTAACCACATATATTGCCACTGGTTAACTGACAGCATGAATAAAGCGAGGATCAACCCATAATGATAGGATGGAACGATGATCAACTCGTCATTACATGGAATTCCGGTATATACAGTCAAATTCATCCTGTCTCTTCTAAAACCTTCGAGCAAAGTAGTTGCACACGGTTTATGAAGGTTGAAGAAATAGAGAATATAAAATGTTAAGCTTTTAAATCATTTATCAAATACAAATGACAATATCTATATTAGTCCACACGTTGTAAGTCTGCAGTATGATCCAACAGCAGTTGGACAATGACGCCATTAGAATAACTGATGTGCTTACCAAATCTGGGTCTCACGAACTTCACTGATTATATTGCTTGCTTTATTGAGCGCCTAAAGAACACTAAGATTAACCGTCGTGCTATTCAGAGAAGCTGGGTTGTGAAAATACAAAGAAATTTTGGGGAAATAAATAGTAACATAACATACGTTAAGCATCTCAGCCGCTTCCTTTCTTCTTTGAGCCATAACTGGACTTTCAGTGAGCAGTTCTTCAATTACTTCACGTTTGTATAACTGTTGTACGAGTTCACTTTGTAAATTGTCCTGGAAAATAGTGAAAATGATCTCATCACATAAAGTGCTGAGGAAGATCCTCTTTCTATCCTCCCTGCGGTAATGTAAATAAAGTACTATATTTGTTTGCCTTTTGAAAGGGAGTTCTGCAGAAAATTGACAAATTCACAAAGATTGATTAAATGTCTTGTATAAATACAAGGGAAAGAAACGTACGCGAACATAATTCACTAGGAAATGCATAATAGCTTTGGGTACTGTATCCTGGACATTTTTCCTGACAATCATGAAATAACATCGAATGAGTCGTTCTGTAAAAATGTGCAACCATTGTTTTAAACAAAACATTAGCATTGGGTCAAAAGTTTATAGATGCTCATCGGAACGTAAGAAAAGGATAATTAATGCAGAACTAAACAGAGACATATGAGGGATGATATATATTCAGAAGACGGCAAAACTGACTGCATAAGTGTCATAATTATAAGAAATTATTTAAACAAATTATTAGAACTATCCAGCAAATGTCATATAATGCTATGACTGCATGTCTAGCACGGTCGTGCATTGGCTTATTGAAACAGGGATCGTGACGAACTGTTCTATATAATCTATTGGCCGATTAAACTGATGAATTCTGTGACCAAACAATAAGACAGATGAAGCGAACAACTTACCTATTATTTGGCAATCTTTCTGCTCACGAGCGGTCAGCTTCCGTGTGATTGTCTTTTCTGGCACTTCTGGCAAAAAACTCACAGGTTTGCGAGCTGATACAGCTGAAACGATACCGGTGTTGCTTAACAACGCTATTAGAGGTGATCCAATAGCAGCGTTAATCACTTCAGAAAAAATGCTACACTAGACATGCTATACATCTTAGTAATTGTATTCATAGTGTATTTTTCTTTTATATCTACGGCGACGTTTACAACACTCAGCAAAATGAGTAACGCTTTGAAAGAGAATCAAATCAGATCATATGCATCTTGAAAAATCATTTAAAGACACTAAAAAATATGCATCTGAGAAATTTCTGCGCTTCAAAATAATCGATACAATCATTAGTTCCACAAACTTTCAAAAACCAACGCGATAGTAATGATTCCTTGTCTTTCACATTTCCACCGAAGAACCATCCGGTGAAGCTTGAAATTTCGGCTGGATTCTACAATGCTCATACATAAACTAACAAAGGAGTAATTACTCTTTTAAACTTGTAGCAGTAAAAAGGTTCGGAAGCCCCAAGAATGCTTTCCTTTCTATACCGTCAATTTTTTTTAGTAACAGCTTAGAAGTTTCTTATTGATTTCTGTACTGTACGAGACTAATTTAAGTATATGAAAGGTGGCAGAAAACCACTTAAGGACATAAAAAAACAAGAATACCATGCACTCTAACCATTCCCCCTTTCCTGAAAGAAAAAGTAGCTAATGTATAGCTCAAGCAATTCTTACCTGCGAGCCGACTGAACCTCCAGCTGAAGATGACGCACCCGCAGCCTAAAACAGCAAAAATAAAAATTGTTAAACACTGTATCGCAAAAGATTCATAATTATATGCAGAAATTAAAAAATTTGCCGCAGAAATCTCATGTGCTTTATGCATTGGTGCTTCAGTTTGAGGACAGCGTTTCATAGACCGCTTCGAATCATCGTCAATTGATACATGCTCCTAAATTATCTCAGTTACAAAATCTTTGATAATACGATCAACAAGAGAATAGTTTGACAAACGGTTAAATATTCACTTTCATTACATGGATGATTCAGAAAGATGAGTTGAAAAGACGTCATTAAAAGGAATTTCACCTGCATGATGAACTTCCAAACATAGTAGCTCAACAATTGAAGTGCTTTTTTTACATTCCTCTACTTACGATAGTTAACTCACAGCATACTAAATTATAGAGAAATTGGCGAAGATAGAATGTTTCCCCAACCTGTTTTCTTGTAAATAGCTGAAAGCTAAAAAATCTAAACCTTTAGCAGATTGCCAAGTGATGCATCGGCGAATTCCGGATGCTTCGTATTAATATATGCAAGTTCAATTGCTACCAAATTTTCAACAATTTCATTCGTTGGTTTTAAACGACTTTTCAGGACATTGCTTACCACTTCATTTATTTTGTCATATAAACGAGGAAACCGTTGCATTTCCTGCTGAAAACATTGAATGAGAAAAGTTATGATAAACGTGGGACATGAATTCTTACTTCACAACTGCATCACGTTTATAATGATCACCCGAGGCTGTCCCAATTCTTCTATGCAATACATTTACTGGTAATGATATAATTATACATCAAATATGATTATTTATCGACTTTTGGAAAAACCTCATATTACTATAAACCTAAACACTCCATTTCAATCACTACCTAATCAAATTATCTAGAATACCTAGGCTTGATTAGACTATTAGCTAATACATTTTGGAGTTTATCAGAGGTATAGCCATTTGCCCCAAAACATTGACACATTAATGCCGCTATCAGCCATAGTGTAGTGCCGACGTGGAAGCCAGTCGATTAAAAGACCATATTTTTCTTTTCGATTGAAGTCTGAGAAAGATAAAAAACATCAAAACAGCACAAACCTGTGTATGAATGCCACAATGTTGGACAATTCGTTGCAATTCTTCATGCACGAGTTCTACACAGCGCAAACTGGGTTCTTCCAGTCGGCGAATCTGCTTTTTCACCAATAATTCAAAGCTCACTTCGGGTACAAAAAGAGCCGGTCGAGGGCCCTATAAAATTAGTTTTAAGGTCATTTTAAATTCAAGGAAGAAAACTGAATTGATCTTTATTTTCTTGTTCCCAAAAACTAAAACTTTACCGTTGCATTACGTATTGCTGTCAATATATCGAGCTGCGTTAAATCACCTAAAGGATCAATTGATTCTAGAACTCGACCAAATGTTTCATGGAAGATATAGCATATGCGTGCTCCACCACAACTGCAATATTAAAAATTAAAAAAACAACACTGAAAAAACTCCAACAGCTACGTGTCCAACTGAATATACGAGCAAAAGGCAAAAAGAAAAACTAACAGCTCTGAAGTTTCGATATTCCTCGATGTACCTTCAATAGTCGTGGTATACGCGGTTGCGAAACGGGTTATAATTTGGAGTAATGTGCTTCCATAATCCTGCACAGGCTCTCCGTATGAGTTGAGTAGTGTTTGGCATTGAGCTATTAGCACATTTACTCGCATTTTCAACTGTGGAAGACATTCTCGTATATGGTGCATTAATAACTAAAAAAAATTCTATAGTATACTGACAGTCACTGTTTTGATAATGCTGAAAATTGTATAACATATAAAATAAGATACAATATATAATACATAAAATACTGCATCCAAATGAAGTAGAAATTGTGAGAGCACTGTGAAATTGAGAAAGTAGGTAAATCAAACCAAAAAATCACAGCAAATTATTTTACCTCCTGTTCAACATGCATGATTGAGGAAAGCTACTCTTTGTAACAGCAATCAATAATAACCACAAGATTTTAATAGAAACAAAACTAAACCCCAATCTTTCTAACTGAAACGACTATCATAACCATTATCTACAACGCCAGCTATAATCGGCGTTAATACCCTAACAGTGACAAGGTATTACTGAAAAACTAATAGATTTCACATGAAGATTTAGCATATTACTCTATTGAGTGTTTTCGATAAATAAGGAATTCCATTTCTGCTTGCTAATGTAGGATACTTTCGTTGCAAAAACGACTGTTCATCACGTAGGCAATCATCGATTGGTTTTTTGTTCATGATATCAGCTTGGGACCTAAAGTATATCATTCGTTTTTCTCATTTGACAGTCATCATATTACAGACATGAAAGTATAATAACAGAATTATAGAGGATAGAAAACCAGAAACCTATTCACAACTCCTATAATGCCAAGTTTCACTGGAACAACACGTCCGAGAAGAACTTCCATGGCATCAGTGCCATGATCCATCAGGTCAAGTTTAGTGAGTACAGCCAGCGTCCGACAACCTACAATTCAATTCATTTATTAAAACAGAAAGAGTAGCTGTCGGATCCCTTAGCAATATAAAGGTAACCCTATATAACAGTGATGCGAAAATAAGCAAAACAAAGCGTCACCTTCCGGATCGACTTCTCTTGCTAATTTCAGTGGTTCTGAAGTGGCAAAATCTTGATTGGCTGGTGTCACAGCAAGAATAATGGAATTTGGATTTCCTATATAATTCATAATTAAGTCCCGAACTTGAACCTGAAAATATATCGTTGTCCTAAACAAATTAACCGCTAATAGAAACTGAAATTTAAGACTTTATATTTAAACAACTTCGCCTGTTAAAGATAATATTATGGCTGAGTACTCTACTGGCTTTGTGATTATGAGAATTACTATTAGATGAAAACACAAATAGCAAAGTGGGATTTGGTACTTCGAACCATACCACATTTTAAGTGAAAGACCATTGGTGCTACTGTAAGCATTGGTTGCTTTGACTGAAAAAAAGATAGAAATTTCTAACTTATCCTCACTTCAATATCAGTAGGTTGGTCACCCACTGGCACTTTCGTCATTCCGGGTAAATCTATGAGCGTTAAATTCACTACACTGGGTGAACAAATTTTAAGACTGATTGGCATCCCAGATATTCCCTGCAAAAAATCCATAAACTTATACACATATAAAGAATTACATCGACGACGACTACTTTTAGTTCAAACCGAAACAAAATTTCACTTACTTTGTTTTTCCCCGTGATTCTTTCTGTTTCAAGTTCAATTTCTTGCCTTACTTCATCAAAATCTGTGAAAATCTTTTCTTTCGAATGACCAAACACGGCCCAATCAGTTGCATGTATCATACCTGGTATCATTCTTTTTGACAAATGAAGTGACAAATGCAACATGGATTACAACGATAATGAATGTTAAAATAAATTAAAGCACACTAGGAAAAGTCGAAACCGTACCTTCATCAGTAATTCTAGCTTCCTTATCATCATTAAGTATATTGACCAACTGCAAAATCAACGGTCGTCTGGTAACAATACCAGCTCCGCGAGGTAGAAAATCCCGACCGACGATACCTTCTAAGACAGAACTCTTACCTGCACTCTGCAAAAAGCAAGCAGTATAATTACCAATCCATGTATAAACAATAAAACAAAACTCCGAAATAAATCAGTGACTAGAAATAATAAACCTGTGAGCCAACAACGACAATTTGCGGCAGCTGTATTTCTGCTTCACGAGTACCAATTGCAGAAAAAACCTCTTGTAATTTGTTGATAACGGGAATAAGCGATTCCATGAATGCCCTAAAAAAGCAGTTACAAAACAACGACATGCTTATACAAATAAGGAAATCGTTTTATTCATATTGCTACCCGTATCATCAGTACATCAAAATAGAACGTAAGAACAGGAAACCTAAACAACATACTACAAATTGACCATATGACAGATATTATGAGCTAGTTTAAATAGCTTCACAAATAAACATTAAAAGTGATGCCCTATAGTGAATGCTAATGAATTATGAATGAAATGACACAGTTCAGTCAATGAGATGAGAATAGATTCGTTGCGTAAACAAACTCAACAAAAATTGATACTGCTTACTCAATAAATAAAAAATAAACAAGCGTAATTGCTTAAAAAATAAAACACCGTTCAACGTCATTATCTGGAATACAAAAATATTAAGGAATAAAATCCATGCCATTTCCTTAGTTCCTCATCAATATTTGTCCAAATGTTCGCAATCTAAATAAACTTACTGGCTATTTTTCGAAAAGTTTTCTTCAATAGTGGTTGAATTCGATTTCCTCAAATGCGTTTTAATCGTGCTTTCCGTTGCTACATTACCAATAGCATTGTTGTCTACTGTATTCGTTTTATCTTGAATGTTAAAAGAAGACACCTCAGTGCTTTTCGGATCCGATGTTTCCTCCGTTTTGATTTTCCTATAAACCTCCAGAAACAGAAATTCCTTCCATTCTGACTTGTTACACTAACATTCAGTAATTCAATAATGCATGATAGGCCTTAAAGAAGTTACGTCATTAAGTGTAATAATTTTTTATGTTGTAAATAGTATCATACCTATTTAATTTACCTGTTTTATTGTTACTTTATGCTGAATAAGGAACAACATGGTACGTTCATTCTGCTTTATTGGCACGGAAATTACATATAATCAACTCACAAAACCCGCAAAATAAATGTAATGACCTGTCCAGTACTACTAAAAATTTATTGAAAAATATAACAATTCACAATCTTAATGTGGAAATAGCCACACTCAATAAACTTATAGGACGAAGAGCGTATCAACTACTACATTGAATTCGAACAACTCATTTCCCCCCTACCATGGCAAATTCATCAGGAACGGTCAGCCGCAGAATGTCCTACGGTCATTTATGGCTTATGTTATTATATTATATCGGAGTAAGTATGGTATGTCTCAAAAATAACTATTGGAGAAATCTAAAATTAGCTGGATAATTTGTACTCTATTATGAACATGTATATATTGATAATCATTGCTAATTTTCATACCATAATAACATGTCAAAATTAGTTCCTGTGGAAATTCTGATCAAAGATAGAATAGATTAGAATTATGTTAATTGTATTATCACAAAATCAAACCGAAAAATTTGATAACAGAACAAAAGATAGACGTTGAATGCAAAATTTAACAATAATGATCACTAAATCATTTTACTACTTTTATCAATTATAATTGTTGAGATTAGTTGATTTCATGCTAGGTCTAATCATGATAGCATAACAGTTATATTTAATCCAGCTATATAACATCATTTTTATTATTCGATTATGTGGATTGTTAGTGAGTAGGTGAGAGAAGTGTTATTGTGTGATTAATTTTGAGTTAAGATATAAACAAGGTAAGATTATGGGTTTTTTTTTTTTTTTTTTTTTTATCTTTCATTGTGATGTAATTATGATGAGATGAAGGAAAGAAAGGAAGAGAAAGTATTCTAAAATGTATGGATTAAAATTACGTAATCATTTTTAAGACTAAAGTTGGAGATCATTATCAATAATCTGTAAAATTGCTAAGATATGGGGAGAGCGAGAAAGAGGGAGAGAAAATAAAGATCCTCAAACATGTGGAATGAAGTGTAGTAAATTTAGAGATGATCTCCAACTTTATTCGTAGATCATTCCCAATGATCTGGAAAGTAATGAAGGGTTATGATTTTTTGCAATCCTATGAATTTATTCCATTATATATATATATATATATATATATATATATATATATATATATTAATAAAAACTTTAGATTCAGCTTGAGATGCAAGAGAAGTTGCAAAAATGGGTAAAATAGAGAGTTTTCACATGGATTATTCAAGAAAGATCTGTGCGATGTCTTTTGAGATATTTACTCTATTGTCTGCATTTTCCTAAAAATGCCATATCTCAGAATTTTTTCTTTTTTTTTTTTTTTCGAATTTATTATCCTGACTAACAGATAAATTGGAAGAATTGTTATAATGGCTGATGTCATGGACCGTTTGAGAAGCTTGTTCTTAGTTACCCACCAGGTTTTCACGCATGATGCCGCACGGGTTGATGAACCAGCTATGATGCATATATTTTTGTGGTATTACTTTATTTGCATAATTCAATGCATATAATTTTTCATTTAGGCTGCGTATCATACCGCTTACCAGAATTGTGTCATACGTCCTAGGATTTCGTGGTGCATAGAAAATCAGCCCATTACATCCATACCTTAGGTAAGTTGTAAATACCAGTTTATTCACCGTTTTCTACTAATCGTTTGTAGCAATATGTGCTTATGTGATTACTTATCAAATATCGATCATTAGATGGTGTGAAATGTGCATATAAAACACTGCTCGGCGCTAGTAGTACGATTAGTTTATGGATAAGGCTAACATAGAGGAGAAATGCAATTATTTCTTGGAAAAGCTTGAAACGCAAGTCTTTCGATTGTTGTTCAGAATTAAAATCGGTGAATTATATTGGGGATTCCAGGGAGCAAGGACAAGATTCGGTTACATACGGATTCTGCACTGACAAGTGCTCAATATATGCTAAATTAAAAGCTGGTAGTTCTAACTACCTCATAACGGGTATTGATCGCTTTATGCTGGTTCAGGAAAATATGGGTGACGCCATGCTTGTTAAGAAGAGACCTGTTTCAATTGATGAAATGAATCTTAAATCTATACAACGGCTGGATCCATGCGCGGTAGCAATCATTGACAAGGTTATTAATTCATATTCTTATTGCTCCCCATTATCTGTTTGCATTTTGATCGTCATAGTTTTGCAACGGTTTAGAAATCTTCTATAAATGTTACTTCTCACAATCCCTCTTGTGGACTCTGATTTTAGTGGAGTTTTGCTGAATTGAATGGAATTACACATAATTCTTCTAAAAATAGGCGGCTAGAAACCGGAGATTTATGCTTTATTGAAGTTTATAGGACGTAGGAGGTTAGACCTGTAAACACCGAAAAGGCTCAGGTAAGCACAAAGAAGCCTGATGTACATTACCAGCACCACTTCTTTGTTATTTATTTTAGTAAAGCAAGAAATTTAAATAATTGATTTTATAGTCTGTGCATGCGGCGCTCTATCAATTTGATAAATGTAAGACACAATGGGTGAAGTCCGCGATCGAAGGTCCACTATTTCTGTACAAACGAGCTGATAAGCCTTTGCATTCATTAATGATTGCAAATCGTCAATCTCTCGAGGACCACATCGAACCGATCACGCCTCCATTGCGATTCTTTCTTGAAGCTCCATACTTGTTTATGAATACACAAGGTTTGCGTTAGTTATCATATCTCAATACTTTTCGCCATTCAGTACAATGAATATCACGGACTTGTCAGTTTTCATCTCGACAACGTTGTGTTTTTGTTAGTCCTGTTTTACATATCTGTTTTCCTGATTTGACGTTTGTTTGTAGAAGGTGACATAAGGGGTTTCTGGTTCTTTGAAGAAGAGGATTGTACGCGTTTATATAAATTGCTTGTCAAGCTTGTTTCTGATTCAAGTCCATCGACATCTGCCATTGTCAATGATTCAAAGAAAGCAGTGTCAGTTAGTTTGCAAAATGGATGTGATACCTACTCAAATACTACTGCAGGAAGAGGTAAAGCTAATTAGATTGTATCTGGTTAATGTCTTTTATAAATCCTTAGATTAATTTAAAATAATAGATTTTTAATGGTATTGTTAAATTTATTGGCATTGATTATATGTATGTCCTCTTTGTTATATGAAGTGTCAATCATTATGATGTATTTTGCTAGACTAGTCGCAAATTTCAAAAGACCTAGCGTTTTCCAACTCCTTCAATATTCATTTCGGAGATCAGACGAGCAACGCCCTTTTTTTAATTATTCATCATAGTTTAGAGGGGACTCACGCAAATTTTCTGTCCTTTTATTATTGGTTTTATTAAAGACAGCCGCTGTAAAAAACTGGATGAAATGCCGGCTTTGCTGCAGCAGTTACTTTCGAAACAGACAACCACTAAATTACCGGATGTGCCGACTAGAGGTGCTCTGAGTGCTGATCAGATTGAAAGACAGCTTCTTCTCCGAGGTGCTCAGGGCGAAGGTGTTGTGGTGTCAGCAGAAAATAAAGCACGTGCGAAAATGATGGGGTGATTTTTTGATTTTGATTTCCGAAACATATTTTGAAAACTACTGTCGTAATGCCGGCTGCTGATGTTGTAAGCTGCTGTTTTTAAGTAATAAGTCTTCTTTCGCAGCGGATTCTTAGTTTGCATGTACGATTGCTCAAGAAATCTTTCTTTTTTTGATGGTACTCGTGACGGCAGTTTAGACACTCAAAAACGTCTGTCATCAAAAAGGAGTAGCTTCTGGCATCAGTTGTCCATTTCTTATAAACTTACATTCACTATTTTCTGGAATTGAAGCATTTTTTAGGAAGTACATATCAGCAACCGAAGAGAACGAAGAAAATGACACATTATCGAATTTAGTGAATAATATGTCTCTCTGTGCTGCCAAATCATCTTCCAGTTTCAAGGATGTGGAGAAGGTACGAATGGATTATGAATTTGATTTTGATAATTTAGTATCATAGTGAAGAAGTCTGCTTTTTTTTAGCATCAGCCGAAGAGCAAAAATATGCATGATGGCTTATCTGAGGATGATAATTCGCAGATTATCTCTCTTACAAAGGATCAGTTATTGGTGGCACTGAAACATTTATTGAAGGTTTATTTCTTATGAATTCCAGATTATCTTGTAAAAAGATAAGCAATCCTGTCGTCCCACATGAGATCAAAGTTATTTGTAATATGAAGTCACGAGACCAACTAATTTCATCACTCGGTGGTGCTGTGAACATTCCAATGAGTTTAATGATGACTGTGAAGTAAAAATAAATATGCAGAAGTGCTGGGTAGTTCGTGACATGTTATCTAATATTTAAAAGTTTCTAAGATACATGATCGTTTTTTCAGGACGATGGCTTTGTAACACGTCTCCATCGTGCATATTTGGAGAGTATCAATACTCGATTGGGATTGCGCGATTAATGCATGCTTATTGTAATCGATTTTTACGGAAGTACTGATCAACAGTTACTGAAAAGGATAATCAGTTGCATGGTTTAGCATCCATTGATGGTTGCTTCTGCGGTAGCATAGCACAGTAATAATAGTTTTACCGTCATTATGTTACTGATAAGATTTTTTTTTTTTTTTTTACTTCGTTTCATCGCATCCCTGTATATTTTTTGTAACTCTTGTGCGTTTTCTTGTCATTTGTACCGTCTATATTTCACATCATTTTGGAAATAACGCGGTATAAGATTAATATGGGGGATTCTGTTTCCTGTTTTATGTAGTCTGTTATGCTTATTACACTATCATTTCAGGACAACTAAATTAATTTTCTAGCTTTCGTATAACGTTTCAGAAGATATAACGTTACTATCATCAATATTGATGCGCATATATTTTAGTAATTTGTCGCTAAATGTAGATTTGAAGTCTTTGGCTAAACTTATGCTGGGAATTGGGGTTTAATTTTGCAGGATAATGTTCACGAATATTCTATCACTACCCGTCTTATTTCATTAATAAACTGAAGTTGGAAAAAAAGTGGGAATAAACTGAAATTTGCTAGGGTGCTTTACTTTATTTTGTAGTCGTCTAATAATTCTTAGTCTTCTTTCTTATTGTCACAGTCACTGTGAATATGACTTTTTCTCATTCATTCCAAAAGTTCTAGGAGGTTGGATACTTCTGTCATTGGGATAAACCCAATTTTTACAAGGATAAAGAATCGCTTTCTTTGTTCTTACAATTAAAATGATTTTTTTCAGAAAGAGAATATAAGAGTATAACCCCTTCCCCCGCCCGCGCGCATTTAAGATGTCATTCTGGCCATTTAATGCGAAACTGTGTGACGGATGCAGTGTCTAGCCTGCTGAAAAGAAATCACGTTATCTCCAGCCAGACTATTTTATGTTAGTAGTGGGGCTTTCGTTAGTTCGGATTACTTGTTTGTTTGACTTGAACAGGAAGTGACATTTCAACACACCCAAGGTTTTTGTGCGTGACCCCATTTAGCTATTACTTTCATACGGGACAAAATCACCGCAGATTTTCGTAATATATGATGTGTACAAAAGTCGAGCCCTCGTGTCATAATTAGAGTGGACCAATGGATCAAAATATGCATCCAAGGTGCTGAAGTGATTTTCAACGATTATCTATTAGAACAACACATTCTGGAACAAGATCAGCAGATGAAACGATAAGAAAGCGCCACTTCCAAGTTTTGTCACTCTTTTCCATTTCGCATGTTGCAATGCCTTCACGTCGAGTACCTTTTACGTTAAACACCACGCGTGTTCGATCATTTCCATCCTACAACAAACGGTCTTTCATCGTAAATATAGGAAAATAAATACAAAATAACAGGCATAAATAAATGGAACTAAAGAACTTCACCAGTCCCACTTTTAAAAATTACAAAAGATCTTACCTTTTTATAAATATGATGTGCAACTTGTTTCATTCGTCCGCGTCCTTCCACATATCCCATAATTGAATCACCTAATAGCCTAAGACAATCTGGATCTTTTTTGATTAGAGATAATGCCTTTGAAAACACTGTTTGCGGTGCTCCGGGCGCGAGCATTTCCTCATAAAGTAAATATGCCATACCTCCCATCACAACCATTGATACTACATATGCCATGTACAGGTACGCATTGGTTGCCTTTTCTTTCACTAAAATCAGAAAACAATCCATGATTTGATTTAAAAATTTCGGTTTACTTTCCAAAAATATTTCAACAGTTCTTCAGAAAAAAATTGAGGGAATCTTACCCATTTTGAGATTCAATCGGAATATTTCATCCCGATGCAAGAATTTCAACATCTGGATAGCGTTAAAGTACGGCGAGATATATTCATTGGAATTTTAAGCAAGTATTATGAATACAAATAGCAGATTAAGCTACCAATAATCACCTATCAGCTAAAGTAAACTGCTTAACGGTAGGAAGTTGACATGTACATAAACGGAATCGAATGGAAATCCCCTACATCGCATAATCCAACTTTACTACACTGGTAGAAACCGTTTAGACAGAATTTGTATAGAAATACCTTTCTGCGCTGTAGTTTGAGATTCTTTCAACACAATTTTCTCCAAAAT
Source organism: Dipetalonema caudispina (assembly GCA_013365325.1). Classification (NCBI taxonomy): domain Eukaryota; kingdom Metazoa; phylum Nematoda; class Chromadorea; order Rhabditida; family Onchocercidae; genus Dipetalonema; species Dipetalonema caudispina. Next base: position 34,734 of record JABVXV010000158.1, read on the forward strand.
CGACTTGTTTTGTTTCATCATTTCTTTGTTACTTACCGACTCCATATTTCTTCTGGTGACCGTTGGAATCGGAATAAAACGACGTCGTAAAAAAAGTGCGCACGAACGTTGAAAAATCTGTTCAATAGCGTTGACCCCGCTATGCAGCAGCATAGTTAATATCTAAAAGTTTCCATTTTTATATACATCGGCAATCCACCAGATGGATTGGTCATCATGCTACATGAACCTTTGTACGGGAAATCTGAAATAACCACGACCCCAATGATTTCAGAAAGAACGTTTACCACGGGTAAGCAGAGGAATTGCCAAAACTTCTTTATGGTCCAGTAATTAATCAAGGCAGAATCAGGTAGCTACATTGCGAGAGGTAAGGCCATCTGGAAATCTGTAGCCTTGTCTCATGCAAATCTGCTAATAGCGCTTATTCGACGAGTGGGTAGCAATCCTTCAATGAGCGTCACACTCTAAAATGAGCCTAACATATAACACGGTACATCCCTTTCCTACATCATCCTAAATTCAACAAAGCGGGAGAATGAAATTTCTTATCCTTGTGACTCATGGTACTTTTGCTAAAATGTAAATTTCTACTTACCAAAACAAATCTGTGGGGAGGAAATGATGTAGTGCCGCAGGACCTTTAAATAGTAATGAAGGTATAAGAAATCCATGAACTGGCAATTGTCTAGGATGAATACAATTTACAAGTTCAATAATTCCTTTACTTTTAAAATCCATGCAAAAATACAGTTTCCTCATATCGACGCATATCAACGTCATCTCTCAAAAAAACACAATGCATAAAAACTGTTAAGAGCAAATATAAACACCAAGGCATACGTTTGGAACAAAAAATGATCCAATCAGTTCAACATTATCCCTTTGATTATAGATCCAGAAATTCGGCCTGAATACATGTCCGGAAATTCATCAACTGTAATATCACTATCCCTACATTCATAGCAAATAAACAAAAGAGGATAACCATTAATGAATTAAAAAGAACATATATTCAATTATGAACATACATTTGGAGTGGTATTTTTCTCTTTTTTTAAAAAGGCACCAACATTCAAGTTCTTTTTACCACCACTCTAAACGAGGTATATACAGTCCGGAATTCATACATGCGCACACACTGATACAACGTCGATTAGACAGTAATATCCCTTGTAAGGTGCCAAAAACAATCAATCATACGTACAATCAAAAACTAAAATTTAGAAAAATCTGCATGATGGTGGAAAGGCGGGCCTAGAAAAAAAGCACAACACATAAGACCATGAAAAACCGTTATTTCAGACAAACAACAACAGTTTGGGCCGAAATTAAATAGACTGGACACAAAAAAAAGATGGTGTGCGAAATTGTAATTATTGTCTTCGTACTAATAATTCTATTATCCCCATATATTTGAATTCATTTTAAAAACGGAAGGAAAAAATTCCTAAAACGACTCGAAGGAAAAACCATTTTAAAATAAAGATTTGATCGTGAATTCAGATAACAGTGATCATAGTAGAAAGACATCAATACAGTGAGGAAGATACATATCTTTAATAAACAGCAGTCAGTTATCGTTTTAAGCAAAACCAAATCCTTCAGTACATTCACGTACGGCTAGCAATAGCATATCACGAAGCTTGTCATATGTTTCATACTGTGGAAGATCCAACTGATTGAAACTGTAACAATAATTTAATATCATTTAAATGACACGATAATGAAAATCCGCAAAAGTTCTTCAATTACTCAACAAAAATAAAATACCATGTATGTGCTGTTGGTAGTCGATCTGAAGATCGCGAATCCAAATGAATGGAAAATTTCTGTGTACCATTCATACCCTCAAGTGCAGCAAAACCTTGAAGGGGAACTTTGCTTGTACCAGTAACGAACTGTAGAAACTTTGCACGATCTTCTTGTTCAAACGAACGTAACGCTTTCCAAAACCATTGTATCTGCAAAGACAGATTGATACATAATAACAAGTAGATCAGATTAATAATGCATCATTTGCACGCATAACATCTTTGTAATTTAGGTCAAATATACCTCTCGGCCTTTCATAAGATTTCAGTGGTCTCTCATGACTCCTGATCTCATTTACTCATAACAACACATCGATAGTTTTTATATCCTTCAACTGATTACCTCTCAACACTGGAAAATTTTGGAAGAATAAAAGATGGCTTACTTGAGACGAGGATTTAGTGTATGTTTTGTACTCTGTATTGGCATAGAGATCATCGATATCAACATTTGGAAGCCCACTTATCAACAATTCTAATTCTTGTTCATTGAAAATCGATATCAGATGCTTCGGAATTATTTCGTAAAAGCCTTCCAAAAATGCATTCAACTGTTGATTAATAGAGCCTATAAGAAAATAACCGATATGCATCATATTACAGTAAACTGTTTAGAGTTCACTTTATTTGCCTGTATTATCTCACAGGTGCCACCAATAATCTTGAAATGCATGTCAGCACTAATAAATAATAAAAGACTAAATCAGAGCGAAGACGAACCAGTCATTTTCATCTGACAGACGAGCTTCACATATTCTTCTTTATTTTCATCAGTAACTGGAATGGACGATCCATTTTCTTTCAGCATGCGCATTTTCCTAACTCCAAATTCTTCAACTTCCAAACTAAATGTAAGTTCAGTCCCAAGATCTTCAATCGGATTATTGAGTAAGAATTCCAATGACTTGTAGAAACTAGGATCCTGAAATTTACACTTACTAGATATTTCAGATTAACACACTTTTCAAAGCCACACTACGTTAGTTCTCCCTTATCCAGTTTCCAACCACTATCACCCATCTATCCTATAAAAGACCGTACCTAGCTCTTTTCTCATTTTTTGTTCGACAAAAGAAGACAACTATACCTCCGATTCTAAATCCTGCGCCCGAACAGGAACACTTAAAATGTGCTTATAAAATGCTCGGGTAAAATAACATTCCAACAATTTGTTCTCATATATTGCCTTTGCTATTATTCTTCCAACAAACTGAAAAGGATGATTAATGTAAGATTTTACAGAAACGAACAATCCAAAAATATATCGAATTAAGGAAATAGTAAGTGAAGAGCAAGAGATTTCTCAGGTAACAGAGAAAAGCAAAAAATTTATCATAGGATCGAATTTAAGCTGCAATCATGCAAAAATAAAAAACCTTGAAATATTCCAAATGTTCGGGATTAATGTAAGAAGTCTTGTTGATCATGTATGTTACGCGATCTCCTGGAGAAGTTATAAAGAGTGCATAGTTGGGATTGAAAATTTCCCGTGTAATTATTGAAAACCATTCACGCAACAATCCACCAGCATCTTGCCCTTCTTCACCCTCGAAGATGATGTAAAATCTTGCTTTCCATTCCGGACCACGCAGTCTGAATAATTCCCGGAAACTATCACTGAATAAATGACTGCGACGAATCCGCACCGCTACGTCTTCACCTCTATAAGAAACGTAATGAGATTCTTCTCAAATCAATGTGTGGAGTGAATACTAATTTCATGCATATGCTAGGGAATGAAAATTGATGTTATTGAATGGAGAAGCAACCTAGCACGTTCATCGATTTTCTGCATCTGCTTCCGGAAGTAGATTCGCTTGACATCAAAGTCCAATAATTTCGGCATTTGAGTTAGTACTGCGAATGGTCCATCTGTTAAACTACCACCACTCTGTCTCAGAACCTGATTTAACATATTCCGGTGCTTCTCTGAAAATAATTCACAGCGAGTACAACTTTTTGTAACACCAAAAACTGAATACCAGAATCGAGCAATGTTAGTTGGAGTTTTGTGGATATTCAATAAAATTCATTTCCCAACTCCTTTTCGAAAATGAAAAGCATAGAGGTAAAACCAGTATAGAACACAGTGTTAAAGCAGTTTTTCAAAAAGAAACTGATATATAAAATATGTATAGATGCAGGCATATAAATGTAACTTACCTGCGAAATGAAGAAGTTTTTGAGCATCTGGATGTTCGTGTAATTTGTTTGAATCAGTAGAAGACAATTCCGACCCATATACCAAAAAAAAAGCTTCTGCGCTTGGCTGAAGAGCTAAAGCTGCATGCGCATCTGCATTTGTAAGACGTTTCAAGCATCTTGATACAAGTTCCCATAATGGTTCTAATGAACTCAATAATACGCTCATATCTTCTCCTTTCTAAAACATTGGAGATAAATAAGCATACCGAATGTATGTCTAAATTACGATGCATACAAAAACGATGTGCTCTTTAGAGAGATTTACAAAGGGTATAACAGAAAAGACAAAACTGCCATGAAAAAATCACAGACCTGATTCGAACTCACCTGAAAGTAGAAGTAGGACGTAAGGAGATTTGGGTGTGGCCAGGTGATATGAATTCGAAAAAAGAAACAAAATTGAAATTACAAATCTCACCTCGGCAAGTCTTTTCCTTTCATATTCTTCGATTGCATTTAATTCATCCGGATCAGTTATATTTTCAATACTCACATCAATTTGAATACATTTTGCATTTGCTTGCAACACTTCTCTTATTTTGACGATTGTCTGTAGCGTTCTCAGAAATACATTTTGTATGCCATTTTTGTCAGTAAGAGCTCTCATTGCTGGTAACTGTAGTTCATAACAGCCTGATGCATTCATGACTGCCCGTGAATTCAATATTCCACTGATCACAATCACTGATTCATCATAACTACAACGAAAACTCATGTTATCAATATCATTATATTTAAGATTTAATAGTGAATTACATTTCAATTGTCTGAACCAAAACATGCAGCTGGGAGAGTTTATGAGCTCAGATCATGACTGTTTCACCGGGAAAGAATCTATAATAAATGGCCGTTTCTTTTCTGGTATACTGATTTATCAAGGAAATGAGTCTAACCGATTAACTGCAACTTTCGAGCCCGACGGTTGTTGCTCAAAAGATGATGAAGAAATTTCTTCGTTGGGTAGTTCTTTCAGTTCTTCTTCAAGCTTCTCAATATGTGGTAAAAGTCGAGCTCCTAGGCGTTCAGCAGCATTTACAAGGAGAGACATTATGAAATCTCTAGAGGATGGAGTGAGAGCGCGGATTAATTCCAACAGTAAGGTTCGTCCATCTGCTAACCCTTCTTCTGAGCATTCACCTTCTGTCAAGGCCTGAAAACTCAAATTAACATAGCCTGCTAGATACCATATGGAGTTGGAAGAACAAAAGGTTAAAACGAACTAAAACAATGTGTTCGAGTTGCTGGGTAAGTGGAAGTTTTTCTGCTGTTGAATCGATCGACATTTTCCTAACGGTTTCATTCGGCAAAGTCTGGACGATCTGAAAAGGTTAAATGCTGATAATCCTAGATGGAGGTTATCTCGGAAAATCCAAGAGACCGGTTAACTCAAGTTATTTGATTATAACTTCGAAATAAAAATAACAAAAGACTGACCGTACATATAAGGCGAAGCAACTTATCCTGCAATATCGATGATGAGAGAATAACTGGACGCCTAATGTGTTCCATCAGAACACCAATAGCACTATCTTCAAGTGATAAAGCAGCCATGCTTGCATTAACACCACCCGGTCCCAAAGCTGTTTCTAATGATGAACCGTGTCGATGCGCAGGACGGGATGACATATCAGCTTTTGACAAACTAAAAGTATTAAGATGTTAGGAAAACAATTTATTACAGGAAATGTGGAAAGTCTTCAAATCCCCTTTAAAATGCTTTAACGAGAACGAACTTTTTTGATTGCTTTTCCGAGGTGCTTTATGGAACTATAAGAAGTCAGTAGAATCGATAACGATTTCACACAAGACTCCCAAAATTAAAATGTACTCAGGAAGCAAAATTAAGATGTACTCCCAATCATGGACGTGTAATGAAGAAACTATGGAATAGCTTGCGATACTAGAACAAAAATGACGAATTAATCAGGAACAAGTGAAAAACAGATAAACGCAACAGGAAAAAATGAAGACATTCTTCATGACGATAGTTTACCTATGAACGATAGCCCAAAACTGTGAGAATGGTGGCATATGTAATCCAGCACTCGGAAGAGAACTTGATACACGTAGTTTCGCAGGAAGAAAATGACCCGGATAAGTTTTTGCAAGACTGATTAATGTATCCAGTACAAGACGACAAACTGTTGCTAGGATTGCCGGATGTAAAGCAACTGCAAGTACAACGCATTAAGAATTTCATAAAAATCTCAAAATAAACTCAACAAAATTAGGCATAACAAATCCACTAAAAGCAGTCTTTTACCCCACGTTCATGCTTTCACCATCATTAAATGCAACGGGATTCACGTTTTCACCGTCATTAAAAGCAAGCTTAGCTAACCTACATATATCAGGCTTCTTAGGCATGTTTGAAACTTCTACCTATATGAGTACTCTTGAAGAATTTGACTGCTTGTTCATGTTGCCCAATCCCGCTGTGCACGCATATCTGATCTAACCAGCCGGATACCGTGCCCGCAAAATCTTCATACTGGACAGCGTCTTCATCTACTTTGTCAAGTAGAGCAATTAAGCACCAGATTACAAAATCACATGTTATGTTTTGTGCGCAAAGGCTTTTGATGAGCTTCTGAAATGAATTAAGAACGTTTTTTTTTTTTTTTTAAATACATCGATTCTTATAAACCTCCATCGAATTCAACGGTAAATACGATTGCTTAAATGATGAACATCAATCTAAACGTCATTTAGCGTAACATGATGTAGAATATGAAGATAATAGCAATAACAGATAACCTGTAAACGTTGAGTATTAAGACGGACTGGATCGATGAAAAAAAGAAGTAATAATGTGACAATGGCATCTCGATCTAATAACTGTACAGCATTTTCCGAAGCAAGTGTAGTAACTCCAGCAAGCGAACCTATAGGCGTAGTGCTTTCGCTTGACATAACAATCGATCGACTACTATTTGTAGCGCGAAAGCGTTGAGTTGGCGCTAACATACGGGCAAAACGCATAACCTGCTGGAATTATGTCAATAACTTCAACAACATATATATTCAATTTGAGAATTTCCAGGAAAAGTGGGAAAAGAGTTAAACGATAATTAGTTTGAAAACAGTACTTGCGCTTCGTAAGATGCTCGCAAACGCCGTGCTTCCGCTGCAACATTCTGGGGTAGAACTTGTAAGACAGTGTCATCAGCATCAGCGAGTACTTGTGCTCGCAGAGTTGGTGGAAGCGATTCAATTAATGCAGCTGCATCGTCTGCACCAACCGGAGTGTCTGAAGCAGTTCTAAATCAAAAAAAAAAAAAAAAAAAATGATTGAAACCGCTATTACTGTACATATATATACAACGAAAAAAAAAAAAGGAAAAAAAACCTGCTGGCGGTGCGCTGTTACTTTCCGTCCTTTCCTGAGCTAATCGCATAGTCCTCTCATGTTGTGCCAAGATTTCTTCCTGGAGATCAGGTGGAAGTGCGTTTAAAAATTCTTGATCAAGCGGTTCAACTACAGGCACTCCACCTTCACCATTTGACTGCCCGGCTGCCTCTAGGTTTGCAGAAGTTTGTATCAAACGCTGTGACCGTTGTTGTCTCATATGATCTCGAATCACTTCCATACGTATGTCTTCCGGTAAGGCTGCCAAAAACGCAGGATCTACACCTTCGGGAATTTCAATATCTAAAAATGAAATGAATTTTCAAGATTTTTATAGCAAATTTTGTGAAGTACATCGATTACACTTCAAAAAATAAGATGAAATATTCATATTCTTATATTTCAAACTATGAGAGAAATTTGAAGAATTTCTTACCTCCTAATATTTCTCTAAAATCATCCTGGTTACCATGTGAGGTTTCTGGTGCAGCTTCGGGTGCACTTATTTGCTCCACATTTCCTAAAACAGCTTCAGTAGCAAAGAGGAAAATAAGGTAAAATGTGAACGTGCTATTCCTCTTTCTCTTTAGCCTGATTTTTTTCAGCGAATACAATTTTTCAAAAATGAATTGAATGACTCATACTTCGGAACATGAAAACAGTAATTTCAGCATTTTCTCTGTTTAAGATAAAAATGATCAAAAAAAGGTAATTTTACACTTACTTTGTTCTTCAGCTTCGTCTATAGTAAGTGGTAACGCATGCGTCGACGCGTCTGTCGAAATACTGTTTCCATTTGAAGCGGCATTCTCCTGTTCAGCAGTTCGCTGAATCTGATCTTCAAAGTTTTCCGAAGCGTCGTAATATAAAATACCTGAATAAATAGAGGTAACTCAGAAATCCATTGCACGCTGGTCAAATTTAAAAAAAAAAAATGCTGCATGTCCATATAAGAAAGAAATAAAATCTAAAGCATGAAACAACCTGATTGGTCCATGGGTTCTGGAACACTATTCGTTTGGACAGTTATATCGATAGATTGTGATGAATGCTCTGGCTGTGCATCAGCAACATCATCATTAGCGTTTCCAGTACCCTGAATTTTCAGTGGAATTCTTTTTTCTTAAATTTAAAGCATGAAATCGGTAAACATATGATATGAATCGATCTCCCCATTTTTCGTAATACTTCCTCTTGTTGTTATTATTCATTATATCCGTGTTTCCACAAAATAACGGTTGCTTGTTCTGTCATCAATTCTTCTCAGTTAAAAATAAGACATAGAAATGATGTCAGGAAACTGATAATCATATGAAAAATATGTAAATAATGTTAAACAAACCCCATGTTCTTCATCATCAATAAACAATCTTGTCGTACTGGTACTTTCATTTGATGTCGCATCACCTACAGTTTTCTTCGAAGATTCTTGCGTAAAATCTTTCTGCGTTTTCATCACATCCTCTTCTGCTTTTTTCTCATTTTCGTCCTTCAAAAAGTCTTTAAAGTTAAGAAATCACAAAAATTCCTTCAGATTTCCTAAGCACTCCGAGATTATCGGTATTCAATTTTTCCACTCCTCGTAAATTTTATTTAACTTGGAAGTTTCCACTATTTAGGGACTATGAAAAATATCACATACCACTTGAAAATGAAATAAACTACCTTCTCAATAGCATCCATAACACCGGTAACATGAGATGCCACTATAACCCACAAGTACAAATGAGCATGACCATCAATCATCCTTGCAGCATCAGAAAATCGTTCTAGCGGAAGTGGAACAGATGTTTGTCGTCGCTCTTCACTAGCAACTGTAGTTGTATTATCCAGTCCATGGTCTTGCATCTGAAGAAAAAAACTAAACTATATTTAGCATATCAGGAATAATTCCAATGAATTCTAGAATGGAACAGTTAAAAATTAAGTACCATTACAGCTGCAATGCTTTAATTAGTGATGAGAGTTCAGGAATCAATTTCGGTAGGACAACACAAATGTTACTTTAAACTATAACATGAATGGACAAATTTCAAAAGATTATAATTACAGGATTAAAGAGCTTACAACAACGTTTAAGAAGCGTTGACGTGACGGAGCGACATCGAAAAGATGAGTGCCGTTAGCTGTTGTAGAACCATCAAAGAGGCGCTCAATGAATTCACTTTGTGTGCCGAATGTTGTCCAACGCCGTACCGCGTTCTGCCGGTGCAAGCCTGTTGGATTCATATTTCCAGCTCCACGACGTTGACCAACCAGAAGGCGATAACTCTGATAAGAAGTTTCGTGTGATTTTTTAAAATGGATATTCCAGTTTGTAATAACAACTTATTATCTCTACAGAGAAATAGCAGTATCAAAGATCTCGTATAAAAGGCTTTTACAGTTTCTTCATAAACGTAAAAAAAACTTACCGTAGGTCTCTGACCTACAACGCTATCACTGCCACTAGTCTGTGATGACCTTTGCAATAAGGGATGTACCGAAGTAATTGTACCTGACGATCGATCAGCATGGGCAGCTTCCATACCTGAACACTAACTTTTAGAATGAATTATGAACTGGTATTTTCTGAAGTTTCTCACAGGCTCTGTAGAGAAAATGCTTACTAGTATTTACAAAAAGACGGGCACCCGAGAAAGCACCATTTGTCAGAGCATCAATATCATCCAAATTTTCAACAAATATATTTGCGTTGACAAAATTTTCCTCAGAATCGCCATCTTCAAATCGATCTGCGGGTCCAGAATCATCTACACTATCGACTAAGGCAAAACGACTTAATGCTCCCGGTTCCATTTCTACCATCCCAAAATCGTCTTCTTCTTCGACACTCACACGTCCTTCTTCTAAAATCAAAAAATTCCAAGCGTTATTGGATATAACGATTAAAATATCTACATGCAATTCAACTTTCTTTGGGTTGAGTATATTTTTGGTAATAATTTCGCTCACAGGTTCCCATGAAATCGTCATACAAATGGGGAAAACTATAACATGAACATCTACCAATAGTATATGTAATCCCCACTTATGTCAAGGAAGTCATGTGACAATAGTGAATGCTCATGTAAAATCAGCTCTCAAGTCATATACGATAAAAAAAACAAACCTTCCATTACATCATCATGCTCATCATCCGATTCATCATCGACGTCCATTTCATTAAGACCAGCACCTTCATCCTAGAACAATATGGCTTTACAAACTACAATTAAAGTTCCATAATAAACTGTGCTTATCATGATCAGTCGGAAATGTAAATTCCCACTTAACAAACTTAATCTCCACAAATCTCCAGAAACAAAAGTTTAGGAAATACATCATCATCGTCATCTGCATCGTCTTCATCTTCTTCACTTTCACTTGAATCTTCAACAGCATCCGGATGTCTAGGACGACCATGATCCTCATCATCGTCCGCACAATAATCGTCATCATCAGGTCTATTTCGTTCAACCGTTACCTGGAACTAATCCAGGCGGGCATCATACATTCATTTGACAGCACTAACGAAAACCTCCCCAAAATCCTTTGCTTTCCTTCCAAGATATTTTTCAAAAAATAACTATAACATAAGGAAGATTAAGCTGGTTTTACAGCTACTACAAGAAGCTTCTATCAGAGAAATATCCCGTTGTAGTTGTAACCGTTGTACAGTCACACCACAGTACATCTACTAATTGGTCCGAAAGTCTTGTTAAAAGACAAAAAATTACAGGCACAATAGGTTGCTTTTAGAGAATGAAAATGTCAATTAGAAAAAATTAAGTACCTCATGGGTCTCAAAACGATGTTCATCGGCAGTGCTACTGCCGTCTTCGACATGCTGATCGTCTTGGGAATGTTCACCTTCTCTTGCTGTTACTGTAGCTGATGCATCGTTTTCTGATGTTGCAACTAGTGTCACAGATGCTGAAGCGTTCTGAGTCGTTGATAGTGCTTCTGACGTGTTTTCTATTATATTCTGTGCAGCATAGTTACTGTAAATTGAAAATAAATTTTCTCCCATGAAAACGAATGACAGGCAGTTGCAAAGACCCTAACGAAGCGAGCACCTTTATTTAGTAGGAAGAACAAATGGATGAGCTGACTTTTTCATCCGATCTTATTCCTTTGAAAAGCTTCGGTGTCACCACAACATGTGGCAAATATTTCTTAGAGCAATAGAAAATTAACTGTAAAATTTAGAAAGAACCTGTTGATTGTACGCGCCAACTCTTCCAAAACTCGCAGAATGTAGTTTAATGTCTCGATACCCTCTTTCGCTGACAAATTCAAATACCATGGCACTCTACTCAACTCAATACAAACACGCTTCTTTACAATCAAGCGCAAAATAGCATTTGAATTTGTGTTATTGCGCGTATCCTGCGGTCCTGCAGGACATGCATCACGTGCCAGCAAAAACAAATCCGATAATATCCTTAGCTGAAAATTAAAAAAAAATTTACACTTTGCACTTGAATTCTCAATCATACTACTTTTTAGTTTAAGCTCTCTTCCTCAATCACATCATAACTTGTTTTGTACTTTTAAATTTATAATATCAGTGGTATATTAAAGAAACTTTAATGTATCATGCTTATATAGCACTACTTATTTCCTACCTTGGTGCATGCAGTCTTTGAATCAGCTTCAGAGAAAACAATATGAAGGCAAGAAATAATACTGGAGATCAACGTTTCCTGAGCCTGAAAGCATAATTCAATAATTAAATTTTGAATTTCTTCAAACAATCAGGAAAGAAATAGTCAAATATATATTTCCGAATATGTAACCTACATATATGCATATGTTGAACAGAAAAAACATACTTTTGGTGAATGACTGCATGAAGCGATTGCAGCTACAAAAGTCTTCACGGCTACAGAAAGATTACCATCAGCAGTGGGAGAACCGTTTGGGGCAACACATTTACTGAGGAGCGAAACCATAAAAGGCTGCCCATTCAGATCATGCGATTCAGCAACTAATGTTGCTACAATACTGTAACTCTTCGCCAGCTCAGCAATCAATCGCACAAGTGATGCACGATTTATCACTCTATTCGAATCTTCCCACGAAAAGTCCAGCGTGTGATTCAGTAAATGCGTCAATACCTAACATAAACCATATAACTGTAATTATCGTTTAAGTTTACAATTTCATGAAGCATTTCTATTCAAAATGCGAGCTGAGCTTGGCTCTGACTATATACAGCTAGTTTTTGTCTCCTCATCGCAGCGTATGTGTTCTAATGTCGTAATCTAGTATTTTAACTTTCTCATGGGAGACAAAATTGGCAATGAGGGAGGGGACAGTCCTATATTCTTGTATAAAAAAAATGGACACATGTTTTCGCTCTTTATGAGTAAAATATACACACGGATCTGTGCAATTCGTGAAATCATATTGCTGAAGAATATCATTAGAACAAAACAAAGATATTCAAAATAACTATATTTAACAATGGCGATACCTGCTTGATAGGTGAACATGCAGCCCACTGCTTGCAAGAAGGATCAACGGGAGTCATTGGTAAAACGGTTATCTGATCCTTTTGTTTTCGCGTAACACGTTCCATAGTAGCAGCAAAAATTTGTGGATGGCGTGCACATAATGGTGAGAGAGCACGTATAGCGTGTAACCAGTCACGAGTTGTTCGCGGTGTCCTAAAATCTTCAAATGGTTTAAAAAGCATTGCAATTTTACTACGGAACAAATGGCACGTTCCATAACTAATAAAAAACACGGTATGCTGATTTTGAAAACAGATGCAATAACAATAAACGTGCCTAATATGGTTCCATCTTGTTAAAGGTGGATTGATAGTATAACCACCTGCAGCAATTGTACGTACTGTTTTTTCGAAAATCTGTCTTACTGCAATCTCATCATCAAGGCAGTGACGAATGATTAGGGCACCAAGAACAGCTGAAGATGTTACCGCGGAACCCGACACATTTATCACTGTTTGCACGCCCCCCTGCTGAAAATTATTTGTACTCAGTACGCATTGTGTGTTCTCAAGCCAACAGAAAATTTGCCCGAATCAATAAAACTGTTCAATCCAACTTATCGTTTTGGATGTCTCGATGACACTGCACCTAGAGCAGCCACATTAGACTATCTCCTTCAGGTAAGCCTTTATCACCAAGAATCTAAATCTCAATATTGAAAGACCTCTAACCAAAAAAAACCATGTACGACGGTACTTTTCTCCTCGAAAATCATTAGACAATACATAACAATTAACTTGACATCAGGATTTTTCCTACAGCAAAATCATAAATTCAAAACATGAAGTTTTCTAATTCATTCCGTTTGGAACAAAGCTATACGCAACCTGTAAAAATTCTTTTGCAATTCTGAAATCTCTCGTAATACGTGCAGCCAAAATAAAAATTGCATGGATCGAAGTTGCATCTGTATTTGATAAGCCAAGAAGACCAATGATAGCTGGTACAAGCCTGTCACGTACTACCTCATTCCATTCTTTATGCTCGTTACTCTAAACGACATTGTAAACAGGAAAAATGTATGAGGAAATTAACATTTTTCAAAAAGTACCCAAATAAAATCAAATTGATTTGCGCATTCGTAGCTGCAAAGATTATCAGTGATGACACAACTGCACGACAGACACGACCAAGTATTCCATCTCTTGAGGAATTTCAAAATACAGGTTATCAAGTTATTCTATTTGATTCACTTATTTTATCAACCACCGTTACAATTTTTACCAAAGCTTAAAAATAAAGATTTGCAAGAAAACCTCAGTAAGTATTTCAGATAATATAATTCCATCCTTCAAGCGACCAGAAATTGTAATTGGTCGTTCAATATGAGATTCAACGTTACGGTGGCTCATTGATGGAAAATCAACAGTGTATTGACGGCCTCCTACGCTCACGCTACAATTTCTTCGACCAGCAAGAAATGCATTTGTGAGTGTATGTGAGGCCGCGGGAGGATAATTAATCCAAGTAAATACGCCACCCCTCTCATCGGTATCCCAATATTTCCATGCATACGATTCAATAGCCTTAAACCAGGAAAATGAAAAACAGCAAAGACATCCACAATTTCTCAACAATACTGTTTTCAAAATGTTTACAATAAGGACCTTTTCAACTTTATCCTTGCTATCCAATAATTTTAACATTTTATCATACAGATCGAGCCACAAACATATCGGTGCGATAAGCCTGAAATGTGCGGAAAATGGGATATGTATCATCCTCACTGAAAAAAAAAAGTGCACTGAATTATAGTGAAAAGAGAAAATGATGTCTTCATCATTATAATGGGTAAATTCAGTGAATACAACATCTCAAACAACTCACCTAATAAACGCAGGTCTTTTTGAACAGTGTATGACAACCATATCAAGTACAGAAATCAAAACACTATGAAGACGATACTCTATAAAAACATCCATATAAGTAGTAGCAATGCCAGGCCACAGCAAACATACGAAATGCAAACGAGTTGAAAGCGATACAACTGCTTTCTCGTCAGTCTGAAATTTGCTATAATCTTGACCGAACAAATCTTGAATGGTCGTAGAGACAGATATTTGCACTCATTAAATGAATAACTTCTTTGTAATTTGAATTTAATCTGGACTGTAAATTCGCTTTATTCTGTAATATTTCTACATATTCGACTCTCAAAAACGTGGTTAGCTTATAACGGTATTCCGATGATTTGAAAGCTGAGTGATATCAATATTCAGCACTACATAATTTTCCTAACCTCGTCACAGCGTAGTTCGTCCACCATCAAAAGAATATCCTGCACCAAATATTCACCAATAAGCATATTTTTTCTCCAATCATCGTCTACTTCATTCAGGATTGCCAGCATAATTTCCGATGTACTGAATACTAATTCTGTCCCCTGTTCCATTAAATTCAAAAGAACTGGAATAACCTGTAAAATTACGACTTTCCTAACACCGTTTTGGAAGGTAAAGAAATCCAATTAGAGAACTTCTAATTTTCTTACGATGAACTTGAATGTAATTTGGAAAAATTACTACAATCCAGATAAACATAATAATAAAACAGTACATCCTTGCATAGGCTGGATAATACTAGGCGGGTGTCGAGTGGAGGTACTTCGTTCAGGGAAACTGGTTCTTTCAAGAGGACATCTTCGAATTCCACATTCAAATCACCATTTTGGCCACCACTTCCTTCTTCTGCATCAATCTGAGCAAAACACTTTGTTTTTAAATCGGTTTCATATCAATAAATTTATTTTTGTCTTCATTTAAAACAAAGTTTAGTAGCTAACTTCATCAGCATCAATTCTTTCATCAGTTGACGATTGGCGAAGTCTGCCTAAGCCATCAGTTGCGATCAGATATTCAGCAGCCTCCGGAACGGTTGAATACTCTAGCAGCGCATCAACAGCAGCGTCACGATCGAATCCCATATCAACTAAGAGACCAATACTGGCTCCATCAAGTTCTGCTTCCATCCTAAAAACCAGTTATATTAAAGATGCTCAAATTTACAGCTCCGTTTATCAGTACTGGGCTAAATCGAAATAAAAGTCAACTAGTAGAGAAAACGAAGGTTTAAACCAGAAACCTACTATAACCAGTCTTAAAAAAAAGACGCAAAATCTTAACACATCTTTTTGCAACTAGTTAAACTGTTTGTTGTAACTGACTACCTTTACAAACTAAAAAGCAGAAAAATAAAATACTTCTTGCGATCTTCAGATGTTGTCACCACAGCTTGCTTTTGTTTTTCGGTCAAAGGTACAATCCCTTTGACTATTTCACGATAGATCGAAACAATCATATCACAGATGTTAAAATTAACGGCTTCGCTTAAAGGTAATGACGATAACATGCCGAATACAGCATTCGCTTGCCGAAAAGCATCCTGAAGAATATAAAAAAAGCAAATGTAATGCATTAAAATTTATGTAATATTTTGAAAAATCAGAATGTGTCACAAAAAAAAAAAAAAAAAACTCCAAACCTGCTGGCATTTTGCGAGATACTTCTCGGTTGGGAAACGCTTGGCTTCCGCAAATCTTTCCGACATTTTATAGCGTGAATGGCGGAATGCGTGTGCATTGACCAGTCGTTCCGTTAAAGATAACCAGGCTTGTAACAACTGCCCCATTTCCACTACAAAAAAAACTTCAGCATAAGCTGATATGTGTTTTTCAAATTACAGTTCATCCATAAAGGACTTTAATTTCCGCTATGAGCATGATATTCCACAGTTTCAGAACATGAACAGCCTAGAGAAGACTTAATGCCTTAAGAAGTCACTACCAATACAATAAAAGAGTCCCCGGATATTGGCCACTAGACAAAAAATACAATCATAACGCGATAAGATTTAATTACATACCACAATAATTCTGATCTTGATCAGGTCCGAAGTAATTCGAGATAATGTTGAAAAATGTATCATGAGTACCGGTACGATAAAAAGCAGAAAGCATTAGATGATAAGGACTTTTTCGTTCATCAAATAGAATGCTGCCGAGATTGTTAATCCAGACTGCCAAATATGGTAACCTAAAAAAATAGAGGTAATAAAAATAGTCATGTAAAATCCCACTCAGCTCTTTCCAAAAATTTATTTCCTCACAATAATTTAGGAAATTTTTAAAGAAACTAACATTATAGCTGGGTCAGTTTTATCGTGAGGTTTCCACTCCAGAGCTTGCTGGAAACCTTTCATTATTTGCAGAGCTAGCTGTACAGCATTTTCGCATGGCGTGCCACCCTCATTTTCCTGAATTCTTCTCGTTCTGGTCATTCCACCGATAGATATTTTGACGAGCATTGTCATCAACTCTGTACACTGCCGATTGCAGCGATTCAGTGCACTGGTTCCTGATTTTGAACGAAGCCAGTAGTCATCAACTAAGAAGACATTAGTATTAGAACAACCTCAAAAACGTTTCCACAGTGAGATTTTCGATTAGCAGCACCTTACTATAAAAAATTTCTGGACGGATTTAAAAACTTCCCCCTCTCCTTCCCAAGCTATTGACTGCTAAAATTTTGTTCCACTCCATCTTCCCTCGATAGAAAAAACTTCCCGAATCAACTTAAACTGTTTTAGATAGATTCAAGTAGTTTTTCGTAACGTATACGATTTGTTCCAAGATATCTCTAATTTTTGTAACCAAACCCACAGACTAAAACTTTTGGAGATAAATCAAATAATTAATTCATCAATTTATCTTCTAAAGATTTACTAACGCAAATATTTCGGCCGACCAACGCGCTGTGGTACACTATCCGCTCCAACTGAACCTTGTTTCAAAGCTATATTAGCTTCTTCTATTTGTTCATCTGTTTGATCATCTGTTTGTGTAGAAGCTGTGCATTTGTTCGTTGCATTAAATACTTGCAAAACCGCACATTCCCAAACAATTACCCTGAAGAAAAAAAAAAAATTTTCCTCGATTCTATTAGTTTCCATATATATAATGCAGGA
Source organism: Dipetalonema caudispina (assembly GCA_013365325.1). Lineage (NCBI taxonomy): Eukaryota > Metazoa > Nematoda > Chromadorea > Rhabditida > Onchocercidae > Dipetalonema > Dipetalonema caudispina. The sequence continues at coordinate 52,565 of JABVXV010000158.1, forward strand.
CATCAATTTAATAGCTCACCTCTGAGCATGATTACAGGATGCGAGAAGTCTACAACCTTCATTCGTCCAAAATCTAAGAATTGCTGTTTTAGTGGCTGTATTACTTCCCAGAGCAGTTTTTGACAAGCTGCCGAGAACAGAGCAGAAAACTGAGATCGCACAGATGTTTGCCAATGAAGCGTCTGACGAACTCATTGCAAGTAACGATGGCCTTGATGAATCTCCATTCGTGCTACACGAACTTAACATATCCACACAAAATTTGTTCAGTCGATTCGCAACCATATCCATCACGTCACCACTCCTCGTATGTTGCTATAACATAACATGAAAATAAAGTGAATATGAAATCAGTAACTATAATCAGTGATGTTTTTTTTTTTGGAAGTAATCATGAGCTTTTATACAAAATCCAGTCTTAATTCTTCATTACAGTCCTAACAAGTATCCACCATGCTGATGAATAATGGAGTGGGCGAGTGATTAATGGTTTGAGCTTCTTTTGAAATGCCGGTGCTTAATCGGTTCGCTGAGCAGCTGCATCATTCTCAGACCAATATTACATGGATTGATTAAACAAGTTGTCCTCTGATGTGAAGAATTTATTGAGGGGTTATGTAAAAAATAAAAAAAATTAAAAAAACACTCACAAAGAGAAATCGCATGATATTCGTGACCAATTGCGGAAACAGTGATTGCGACAATTCTAACGGAATCTGTCGAACAAAGAGTAAAGAAAGCAATTTATCAGCAGCACCAGACTGTATAAAAATATCAGCTTGCTCAGGTGATGCATTATGAGTTAACAGTGTTTCCAGAAATTTTCCGATATTCAACAGATATTCGCCAAGAGGAACAAGTGGATTTCCGTCGCACACAATCGACAACGACAGCCCAAGATCGAGTTGAGGTGATTCATTTTCGGTTGTATGCATTTCTTCCCTAAATTTAAAATGACAATCGATAATGATTTTGTCATTAATAATCAGATCTTTGCATGAGAGGATATTCCACGCAAACCTTACATCAAATTTCTACCACATTACACTAAGATGATTAACATAACATCATTCCAAATTCCCAAATTCCTCTTGAATTTCACTGTGTGGAAATGTTATATTTCAAATGACGTCACTCAGCTTTAGCCAACTAAAAAACGCTTTAAAACATATTGCAAGCTTTAAATTCCTATTATAAAGATATTACATATTTGCAACAGCTGAGGTTGGATCATCATCGTCATCATCCGACGAAACATTGCCAGCCATGATAGTCTCGTCTTCTCGGCTGGGGGAAGCCGACGAAGCGGCTATATTTGAAGAACTTGCTGAAGCTGCTTGAGCACTGCGGCATGATGCAAGAGACATGACGCAACGTGGCAAATCTGTAGATGCAACATCCAGCAATTTAGTCAACATCTGAAATACAGAAGATACAAGCGACACAACATGCAACAATTCGGATTTCAAGATATATTAGTCGGGAGACACACATACCTTAGCCAATGAATTTAGGAAATTTTCTCGCAAAGTGGGATGATGTCGCAAAAAGGCGTCGAACGACGTGCCGAGATTCAAGGCCACTTCATCTGCAATCACGACAAAACAAATTTCAAGCATTCATATACAAAGAATTTTCATACATCAAAATAAATCTTAAACTTTGAAGCCAACTATCATAATATTTAACAGCTGGCATCGTCGGCTTCAAGCATGAGCAGTCATCGGCAGACAATAGCACTGTCGTCAGGAAATCACTTTAATGACCTATAAGGATAACAAAGTCAACAAAAACCAACAACTTACTCATTTCGTTGCGACGGCATTTCATAGCGTATATGTATTTTGTCGACACGAAAATGTCACAGAAATGATCGAAAGGGTTTTCATCCATAAAAGCTTTCAGTCCACGATCGTTCAAACAAAGAGCAGTGAAGGTGTTCGGCAGTGCAGCAATCACATCTCGAGAAGTGGGCAACTAAAAACCGGAAAATAGCAGGAATATTTGCAAATGTGAAGAATTTCTTACAATTATCAACTCCGCATTTTTATAACACGTACCTCTTGACGAAATATTGCCCTTAAAATAGCACTCGTAACACCTTTTTCTTGCAAGGACGTAAGCAACGAAGGTTCCTGGTAGATGAAATTTGTAATCAAGCAAACAGCTGTAAACAAAACGATATTATAAATCATAAACTACGCAGAAAACAAAAAAAGTTCACTTCAAGCAAATGATCTAAAACTGGATATTTTTGAATTATCTTAAATAGAAGGGGTGACTATTTGAAAATTTCCCATGACATGATGCTTTGATCAAGTCATTTATCACTGACATAATCATTATACAACAATCGAATCCTGACCGTTGTGGAACAGTGAAGCTCCAAAAAATCCGCAGTTTGTTAAGATATGCACTAAGGCAGCCGGTAAAGCACCATCCATGACTGAAATCTCGTAAAATTTTAGTATACGTTGTGATGATTATAATCACATATATATGCATACCGATGAATCTTAGAAAATATTTCTCAGAATTCCGAAGATACTGCAATATAAACTTACTGTGCCGAGTACTATCAGCAAACTGTGTATCCTGAACAGCTCTTTTGATAAAATTTAGTAACGATTTAATCAGCGCAGCACGTTGCTGATGACACTGTTCTGTTGTAGGTCCAGTGATACTCAGTTCTGCCAGATGTTTCATGCATATATTGACATCAAACTGTAAAAACCCTAAATGGTGAATACGAACTTCGTATTCAATACACCACTCTACACATATAATTCAAATATTTCATATAGCCTAATTACTTGTCATGGATTTCAATGCAAAAATCAAATAAAATCTAAAGTCGAGTTTAGCAATTCGAACACCATCATTTTCATTCACTTTCACAAAAACTTCATAAGCACTAACAATTAAGCGGTGAACAATAATGCTCATTCCACTGCAGGATGTGAAACCGTTAGCATCTAAGGAGGTCATGATATCAATAACGCGGACAGCACGTGTCACAAAGGTAATGAGTTCTAAAGGCAGCGTTTCACAGGATACCACACCCAGTAATGTTTCCGTTAAAGCGCATGAAACTAATGCTTCACCACCTGCAAAGACATACTTTATTTCATTGCGAACGAATATCAATGATCAGTATTATGATGCTGAAGAGAACTAACTAAGGGTGAAAACTTACCATTTTCGAAGCCAGCAAGATGATAAAGCAAAGAAAACAGGGCGGTGCAGAAAGGTACGGTTGTATAACCATTTCCAATTCTTCCGCACCGTAAGTCGTCGACACATTGGCGGGTCATTCGAGCCAGAAAACCGTGATATGAATTCACTCCAAGGGACTCTACTACTACGTTCAATCTACAATTTTTTCATTTTATTTTTGAAGGGTATTTATAAACTTCGAGCTATCAACAGTACTTAATATTACTAACTACCGAGCCAGTAAATATACCAGTTGGTCTACAACTGACATATTCAACCAGTACGGAGGGAAGATGCAAAACCAACTGTATGTCTCCATTTTCGCCATCAGCTGTTTATTCGAGGATTTTTTTTCAGAAGAATCAATAAAAATTAAAAATAAATTACTTTGCAGGTCTTCCAAGCGAAACAATACTGGTTAGTGTACGAAGTGCTTCTGTCTTGACAGCATCAATAATTGATTCCGAAGTATTATTAATTAGTAATAAACGAGTTATTTCTTCAATAAGGCCATCATAAAGCATTGTGGTCATTGCCCATTCTTCTATCAAACTACGAGTATAAACTGCAAATGGTGATGTTGAATTGTTTGATGTTCTGTTGCTTCTTAGAATCAAATATTAAGATAAAAAGGATAAAAAATGAAAAATCACCTAGTATAGACAACGAGAGAAGACGCGCAATAATACTTAGACGTCGACCGCGAGAAGTGTTAAATGACCGTACCAGACGTAAGCGAGTTATGAAAGATGCACGTTCATCTTCCTCAATTCTTTTACCAGACAATAAGTTTTCCAGTTCAGCCGCAAAACTTTTATCCAGCTGAAAAAAATCATTTGCACATTGTAAAGAGGTAAAGACGAGTCAATTTTTTAATATCGTCACTGATTAACATCACTAAACACTTATTAAAAATATAATTCTGTCGTAGAATTTTTATTTTCTTTATTCAAAGAATTTTCAACTTCGACTACATGGGACCAGTCAAGACGAATAGTTAACTTACATGTATAGAACGGACGAGATTATTCGTATCCGTTTGAAATCCGATTGGTAACAAAGCGGAAGGTCTCACATTCGTAGTACAACACTCATCCATCTTTATACTTCTGAGTTTACCATTCCAACACTGAAAATTATGACTATGGCTCAGATTAAAGCCGCTATGAACAAGAAATAAAAATGATGAAATCTCTCTCTCCCATTTCTCTCCTTTGTTCTTCAATTTTATTATTTAAACAGAAGTTACAACTATGGGAGATTACGGACAGCCAAGAAAGAAACCTGAGCAATAGCAGAAAGTCGGACAGTGAGTTTTTTTTGTTGGACATCACTGAGATGCTGCGAAAGAAATCTTGAGCGCTTACTGATAACCAACAATAATCTCAACGTCTCCACAACAACTTCCACATTACCAGAATCCAACAAGTTTAACAATCGCTGAAACTGTTTGTTTTAAAAAAAAGACACGCAGAAGCAACCAAACCAAAATGGAAACTACCAACAACGGATCAATAATTCCATAACGGTTGTGCAAATAGATGCTTGGAAACTGTATAAGCAACTTTAGTCCAGCTTTAAAATTATGGTTTCTTCAAATTTCTTTATAAAATAGACTAAATCTTGAGGTCAATAAATTTTGATTTAATTATAATACTAACGTCGGTAGAACTGTAGACTGAACGGGTGAAAGTATTCTCGAAAAGCATAGCGGTAAAGGAAAGAACAGATGTAACGTCTGCTAATAAAGTCTGATCTTCGTCGATAGCCATCGGTGCACCCAGTGATGAACTACACGTTACGGCATCTTTCAATACATCATCACACATGTTCAAAACGTCTGACCACCTCGCCATTTCGGACTACAAAGGAAAAAACCAAACTTGCTAGAAAACAAATTCTGATACACTTATGGAAATACTAATAACTGTAATGCACCAAACAACACATAACTTTTTTACCTTCCCAAACTGTGGTTGCCATTCATGAACTTCAGTTAGTCTCTCCAGAAATGTTCTCCGATCCGAAGCTGATTTGATATGTTCAATAAGTTGCATACATCGGGGGAACTAAAATAAAACATCTATTAAATTAAATTTCTCAACAGAGCTCGTCATCCATTTTTCTCAGCAGTGGTTCCTCAGCTGAATGTATAATCCATTTGAAATGAAGATCCCATATTTGTCTAGGCCATCATCATGGCTCACACCCTTTTTACCGGGCATTCTACTCATTATAATGATAGAGCCTGATCGTAAGACTAGGGAAAAAATACGAAATAAAAAAACGATGCAACTATAAAAAAATTTAACTTACAATTTCTGCACTACACGGCCGTAATGTTTTAGAATCGATTTTCATATCTACCAAGAAGGCGCTTTTTTTAAATATTCACAAAATCCAGTTCGAAAGAAACACCAAAAAGAGATCCTAGAAAAAAGAAAGCATATGTAAACAATGAATTCCATCTCTACTTAAATGCAACACCCAATGACGTACAAATCTCCATTACGACGAGTGTTATAATGAAATGGAGTTCGAAAATAAACCACAAATTCACTATATGTGGTAATTTGTTGAAATTTTGAACGCCTCAAATTTTCGTGATGGAATACCACTGCCTATAAGAAATAACTCTCATTAAGAATTAATATCACTCTTTCCCCTCATCATCTTTCTACAGTCATGCTTGCGATGATCTTCAAAGAGTTGAAGATTTGGTCATATCTCATTGCATATAGCAAGTCTTCTCATATCTCACTGCAAATCCGATCATATGTCACTACGGATCCGGTCATATTTTGCTCCTGTTTCAGCCATATCTTGTCACAGATCCGGTCATGTTTCATAGCATATTTAATCATATCTCATTAAGGAACAGAAACTCATACCATTCTAAGTACCAATAAAATCGATAACAGGGATGGTTCCTCTAAAAGTCCAATCTTATAGTCGAAAACCTATCCGTACGATCTTAAGAAATCCATTCTGAAGATTCGTTACAAAAATCATATCCCAGGTCTCTGGCGTACTGCCAAAACTTATTAATCTTAAACAGTGAAGTATGCGCAGCATCTATATGAACCGGAGGCCTTTAATTAGATATCTCGGAGATAATCCCGCTTCCTTTCCCATCGTAGCTTACCTATTCCGACACCGTTCGCTGAAGATTCTATCAAACGAAATGAACGAATAAAATTTTTAAAAAGAAGAAATAAGAATAAATTTTTGGAAAATTTTTGAATATCTGCTAATTTTTTCCACTAATTTAACAATTGAAATTATCACAAAAACATTGAAAAGTGATGCAACGAATTTCAGTACAGACGAGGGAAGCTAATGAATGTTACATTGCGTAGATCTCTCATCACTGCGGAAATATTCTGGAATGAAATAATCCCATGTATAGTCTCACATCACACTTAAAATATGTAGTAAAGATAGCTTGTAGCAGAAGAACGAATGGAAAGATATGACACATTAGTTTTCAAACTTTTCAATCGTTTCTTTTTTGTTGTACCATTTCGTAATCGATAGATTCATTCAAGCATTCCTTTCCCTTTTTCGAAGATTTCGGGCCGCATTTAATCCTGATCACTTGACCTTCTTGACTCTACCTACTGTTCTACGGATCTAAATGTTGACAGCACCAACCATACCCAACGTAACCCAATCCGGCAACACACACCACATCCGTGCACATGCACATGCACACCCTAACCTTAAGCAAAATCATCGTTGCATGCGACGACAATGTTAACGATGGGGACAGTAATTTTCACGTCTGATATGTTAAGGATGTTACAGGTTGAACTGATCTGCCTGAAATAAGTGGGAACTTAAATTTTGATACCATAATGTCAACTAACTGGTTATTACTTCAATTTATATATATATGCTATGTCACACACAGATTCAGAGAGTTGATAAATACCGGGAGCTGTTGGTGTGTATAGATGGTTTAATGATCATTGATTTGACATTGGCTAGAGTATCTGAGGTATTATTAATCGAGACAGTCTTCTGTTTCATTATTTCAGGATGAAAGTTGCAATGAAATTATTGGCTTCGCGTTGTGGAGTATTGCAGTGTTGTAAGCCGGTGCAATGTTTAGCATATCGTTTTGCATCCGAAAGCAGCCAAAAAGTTGAGAAAGAGTTACTTCCATCCGAACAGCGTTTTCATGAAGTAGCAATCGAATTGCGTACCAAACAAACTTTTCTAAATGTTATCGGTGAGTTTAGGGATCGTATTGTGATTGATGTTATTCAAGATAACTTATGAAAGGTGACATAGACAAGTTCCGGTAAACTGTCAGAATCTGAATTATTTGGGAATAAATTTTTTGATAGTCGAAGAAAACCATGAAAGCTAAGGATTTTTGACCTTATATTAGAATGTTCTAACCTAAGTCGTATGGTTTTTCCTACCATTCGTCGTAGTCATTAATGGGACATAGTTGAACACCAAGTAAAACTTTAAATCAACTTTTTAAAGAGGACTTGTGATTTAGTCGCCAAATTTCGAAATCAAACCGTTAGTAATTTTAGAGTACTCAGTTACATAAATTAGCACTGCTAGAAGACACTTGAATAATGGTCAGAAATAAGGCAAAAAGCAGGACTTTATGTCCTCTGTGTTTACTTTAAAATTTTTGTTTCAGATAATTTCTGTAAAAAACAAATGCATGCTCGAGGACACGTAGAATTTATAAATTCGGCGCTTAAATATATGAAGGAATACGGGTTACAGAAGGATCTGGATATTTATAAATCATTGCTCAATATATTTCCGAAAGGACCGATGATACCTAAGAATATTTTTCAGGTGTGGACTGTTTGTGTCGTTCTTCGGTATCAGTTGGTATTTCTTTTTCAGCTATTTTTGTTGTAATCTGAGTTGAAACTGCTATAGTCTTATGAATTTCAGCAAAGACTTTTGCATTATCCTCAACAGCAGTTATGTTGTATCAAACTTCTCGATGAAATGGAATGGTTTGGTTCGTACTTCTTCTGAATTCCGTTAAAGTCTTGGCCTCATGTAATTCAGTGGTGTAAAATGATATCTTCACTTTACCATTCATATAAGTTTTTTATGTAAATTTAAAAATTTAAAGTCATTATATGATTACTTGACTGTTTCTAAGCATTGTAGGAGTGCAGCCTGATAAAGAAATCCACGATTTAGTCGTTAACGCTTTTGGTGAATGGAATTATGCTACGAAAAAAGTGAAGCGCATGATGTATTGGTTGCCAAAGTTGAAACATTCGAATACTTATTTGGATCGCCGAAAAATTGAAGGAAAAAAGTTGAGTGCTGCAGAGCTTGGTTATTTAGCGTTAAAAATGATATCGCGTGACCCGGGTACACGAATAACTTTTGTTAGGGTTGGTTTATCTAAAGTTTTTTGATGTAAAATTTTCGTTATTGCAATTGTAAAATAATTCCTTTTTGAGGAATGAAATTTTTAGAAAGTAAGATGTCTGGCAGAGGTCGTACTTCACATTCGATAGAAAATTTTCTTTTCCGGAAACATTTCATCTAGGATTTCAAAACTGTTAGATATGAAGTTTTGCAGATTAACGATACAGAGTTAAATGAATCTGATAGGTGGCTATTATCTGCTCAAAGTCATCTTCAAAAGAAATTGCTTCAAAGTTTGGAAGAAAATACTACGTTATATGTGGATGGACCTAATAAAGTGTATTTAATGGATAACTGTATTGAGTATGTTGGTCTATTTAGTGATCCGAAATCTCAGTACTATGAAAAGCATGAGGAGGATGATCTGGTAAGAACTTTCTCATGCTAGAAGACGTTCGTACTTAGAGATAAGTTTTATTTAAATTAAATATGAAGTTTGGTTAGTTTGTTCTTAAAAGCAGTTTTCTTGGAATATGTTGTGTTGGTATTTTTTGGCATATTCTGACAGATGTCCCAAAAATTGTTTATTTTCAATATAAATTAAATTTTTTATGCGGCATCGTATCAAATTGCATTTAAACGAATCGCAATATTTTTGGAATTTTAGCAAATTACGATCAAGCATCACTTTGTAAAATCAAATTAATCAGTGATTTCCGATGCGCGACTGATTCATTTTTTTGTGCAAATTTCATCCTTCTTGCTCTTTTTCAGGACGAAGATTTCGAAAATTGGAAAAGCGAATGGGATGGTGGATATGAAAAACGCCCAAAACATAGTATCCACGAACAGCAGCATGAAACAATTCTGGCCCTTTCGGTTTTTGGCAAAGTTTGTCAGGAAACAGCAGTTGCTTGGATCAGTCACTTGCAAGAAACAAATCCATCCTTACATAGTGCCCGGGTTTTATTCCGAATGAAACAAGCCAGTGAGACATTGATAACACAATTATCTTGATATACAGTCATCTTTTTACTAATTTTCGTTTATTGCAAGTTGGTAACTATTAGAGATAGAATGTAGGTACGTGTTAAATTATGCTTACATTTCGACACAAGGATAAAAGTATTTATGGATGTACATAGAAACCAGTATTTGCTTTGTGTTATTCTTCCAATAATCTTGAAATTATTTTCTTCTCTTGCATATTATGAATATATTTTTGTTTGTTGTTGTTGCTGAATGCTCTGTTTATTGAACTTCGAATATACCATAAAGGTATGTACTTGACATCCGTGTGTGAACGATGTTAAAACTGTTTTAGACAGACTGGTAAAATATGTATTAGAAGCTGCAAGATCTTTACATAATTTTTCGGATTGTTCTCGTTGAAGAAGTACGATATTTCGGAGTGCATATGATTTAGTCTAATATTAGCTAAAATCAACATAGATGGCCATAGTGCTGAGTCGGATGTTGGATATGAAACAAAATTACGGAGGGGTTTCAGGATAATTGGTCAGATGTTTCCTACAGAACTTCCTTAACATATATGGCTCATTCTTCTGAAATAGTAGTCTGGTCGGCAATGTGACAAAAATCGTTTTACAGTTCGAATTGTAACTTCGTAATTCCAAACTTTACAACTAGAAAATCTGACAATCCTATACAAGGATGATTTGTTATTTGGGTTTTCCTTCGCTTAATTTTAGGGCCGAAGAAAAGAAGGGATCCTTAATCATTTCACAAATGTCATTTAAATTGTCGAAGTTTACAGTGTGTATCCCTCATCATTAGAATACTGATATTGAAGGATCTATTGATACATACATGCACACGCACACACAGTTTCTTTTTGTTTTGTTTTTTTTTTTTCTCTAGAGAAATATTATCGAAATAATTCACAGCGCCAATAATAGATAAATTCGAGCAGCACTGAGGATAGTTCGAAACCTGTTAGTGCTGCATTTTCTAAAATATCATTCAATTTTTATCCCATGCTATACATTGAATTTTCTCTAACTATTGGGTACCTCCGTTTGAATTCCTACATGGATATCTGCTACGCTTGAAAGTTCTGTAAATATGAAAAGTTGATAGCACCAACTTGACAATACTTTTCGAAAATGTTTTACAGAGATATACGAATGTTCCATTAAATTAACACTGGATTTCTTTTAATAAATCAGTGATGATATGAAATTTTTTCTAGAAAATTTCTGCTTTTTGACTTCATCGTCAAAGTGAAATGTTGCAGTTTAATTTTTTTTTTGTTTTTCTCATACTTGAAATTACAACGAGTGAAAATGGTATAGTTGAAAGGAATTTTATCTGTGACAATCTTTGAATAATCAACTAAAAAACTACTATTGTATTTCCCCAAAAATAAAGCTAGGTATTTTCTTTTACAAAAGAGTTAGATCTTTAACTAGAACTTAATATGATATCACGTTCATGACTGGTCAATGATAAAATGACATTATTTTTTGTACAGTATTCAATGTCATGGACAATAGTTGTAATAGAATGAAGTAAGGTATAAACTTTGATTGATGTTACGGACGTGATCAGTTAAGATTGTTGGTGGTTCCCTACAAAAGATTCTTTGCATACATCTCATAAATTTTTCTTTTCCCTTTCTCCTCTATTCCAACATTGAATGAAACAATATTGACAATATTGTTGAATTTTTGCAGTTAATCAAAGACTTTAGTAATACTGAATGATTTGAACGATTGTAATATAGCTATCCATTGCATGATATATTGTATTTAAAGCAGTTGGTCTTTTCCTTCTATAAATATCATCTGAAATGAAGCTTCTTGAAATGATTCATTCTCATTATTTCTAAAAAACTTTGATCGTTGTATTAACAAGAAAACAATTGCAACTTTAATTTTTCATGCTAAAAAGGCTAAAGAAGAATTGAATTTGAAAGAGTTCTATCATAATCAATTTATTTCTTAACATTATACTTTTTCACTTTTTAAAAAAAAAAAAAAAAAAAAATTTTTCTTTTTCAAGCTATTTATTCAAGAAAAGGTTGCAAACGATTAATATTCATTTGCCATTAATTTCTCATACTTCATTAATTCTTCTATTCAACTAAACAAATCATAACTCAGAAAAATAAACATCTAGTTTCTGTTCGTCATATTTTACCAATACATTCCCTTTTTTAATTCACAAATCCTAATATCATCATTTCTTGCATAATTCACTAAAAAAAAAAAAAAAAATTACATTATGTTCATGAAGGGAAATTCAGGTATGAAGAAAGTATATTGCATTAAAATGTTTGGAATGAACCAACTCTTTTTGTCTTTTTCTTTCTCCCTCTTTCATTCTTTTTCTATAAAATGAATTTATACATATGCATATATATATATTTCCATTATCTTTTCATTCATCACATTAAAGAAGAAGAAGAAAAAAAAAAAAATTCGTAATAAGGATAGATAAAAGGAAAAATGGATACGTTTTATTCTTTTATTCTAATTAGTCCATCTACGTAACAAATTAACACCTTTGTGTTTTCTGCGTAGCGACTCAATTTTTAAATCTTCTAACTTGCAGTTGTTTATGTTATTCGGATGAATTCTATCATTTCGAAAAATTATTTCATCATAAATTGTATGACTAAAGGAAGAGAAAAATGATAGGAAAATGGAGCAAACTGGTAATTACGGAACGGATCACTTTTTTGCTTTTTATGAAGTATAGCAGATAAGATAACTAAGCTAACAATAAACTAAACGGAATAGTTAACTGTTGAAAAAAAAAAAAAAAAAAAAAAAAAAAAAAAAGAAAAAGTGGGAAAAGTGAAAACAAAGTATTATTTTAAAGCGTAATTATAATTTCCGGAAATTAAACCAAATTAATGGAGATCAAAAAAAAAAAAAAAAAAAGTGTATAAAAAACTAATCCATTCATTTAGAGCAAATAAACAAAGATGAAATCTTGACACGATACGAAAATTTTTATGAAGATATTTAAATCTGCCCGGAAATTTCATCACTGAAACAAAGCGCTGTCCTAAAATTTCAGCGTTATTCAGGTATACATCGCATCATTCCATGGCTCTGCCCTGATTTCTTTGAAAATCATGAACTAAACAGTGAAATTAATCCGCTGAATAGGACAGTACACAATGCTCGATCTTAATCTCGATCTTAATCTGTTTCAATCATTTCGATCTTAATTACCGGATAAAATAAGACTGCTGATGAAAAATTTTGAATTTACCAAGAAATTTGAACTTTTTCATGATTATATTTTTCCTGCACTTTCATGATCCACTTCGATAAAATCATATCAACTGATTGATTCCACCATATTTATCGATGTTCTTAGCAAAGTTATAAAGATAGAAAATAAATAAATATATCATATTTAAAAATTATCCTAAATTAAAAACATCTAGCAATATGCATCATCCAAATTATCAAAATCTCTATTATCATAAACGATGTTCGATTTGATTTCATCCATGAAAAGAAATGAATTAATCAATATTCATAATTATTCCACGTCGATTATTCATTATCTAAATTCATGCAAGTGAATAAGCAACAGGTAAGAAAGAAATAAGTTCATAAAGATTGTTTGTCTTGAATGTACAACACAAATCTATGAAATGTCTTCTATCTATTGATAAGATAAAAAGAATGTAACAAGACGGATGATAGTGAAACTACTGTCTTTTGTTGATCACGACAAAAAGAAAAAAAAAAAGAAATATCGTAAAAGTTATTAGTAATAAAAAAGAAAGACTTCTGTTGACTTTCGAACTAATGATAATCTTTCATCTAAAGAGCGCTATTTTTATATACAATTTCAATTAATAATTTGCATTTCATATCATATCTTCGAAGATTATTGCCATCCAGAAGGAAGACAGAAAATCCGAAAAATGGTACCAGAAAGAATCTATCTATTATCAGAAAGAATTTGCTTAAGTTAAAGAAAAAAAAAAAAACTGCCAAATATTATTAGGTATTTACTGAATGCATCTACACAGTTAATTTGATAATATTAATTCCATGATTGTACTAAATCGAATTTATCATTTGCAAAATGAGCATAAAATTAATTTATAGCTTTTTTTTTGGCACCTTTTTTCTTCATTTTTCCTGAATAGAAGGAGGATTTATTTCGAAATTATTAATAAACTGATAATATTGGAATCATTCTGCATTTAGTGAAAGTAATTGATAAGGTGATAAGGAATATCCATACCGACTATTGTTAATGGTTGATTGATCAACAGAGTAAATATTCTTTTTTTTTTTTTTTTTTATCCTTTTTTAGTATCCACAAATAGCTATAGAAGCCATTACGGTATAAATTTTAGAAGAAACAGTGATACAAATAAAAGAAGGTAACGGCTAATTAAGTGTAACTATCATTCAGTGTAATTGTTGAGAGTGTAGTAAATTTTGATACTTTCACTAAAGTTTGAATTATCAAAAAAACCTAAAATCATAAAGGATAAAGTATTACAAACGATTATGAATATAGGATTAATTCTTTAATAAAGCAAAAATATGAAAAGAATTTTTTTTTTTCTTTTTAAAGAAGAGAAAGGTAAGATTGTACATCAAAAAAAAAAATATATATATATATATAAAAGAAATAAATGTCAAATCTAAATATTCAAATGCATACTTTTATTTGAGGACATACCAAAATTACTCAACTTGTTGGATTCAGATGGAGGATATATCACTAGATCGAATGGTATATTCAAAGTTTATGTACGTATATGTATCTGCTTGTCTGTTTATCTGTGGATATTTTCTGCAACAGTAATCGCTTGTAAATATATTGAAATCGAAATAATGAAATAATAAATAACTGTTAATGATTAAGGAATAAAATGTAAGAAAGGTGATGAAGATAAGAGAATGAGGAGATATATTAATAGACAGATGAAGGATTTTGGAAGATCAGGTCAAATAGGATTATGAGAGGGATATGAAATGAGGTATCGATAAGGGATACGATTGATGAAAACAAACAGGAGAGGAGGGAAAGGATGACGAGAGGTGTCCAACAACAATTTTTTGCATGTACATACGTTCCACGACGGCGACCGAGAACCAGTGTTCCCGGAGGGTATAAAAGGACCCTCGGCTCGTCACTACGATGCGAAAAATGGAGGAGCAAAGAGAACGCGCATACAAGGCGGTTGCCTATGCAGCTGTTACCTTCTCCCTGATATCCATTTTATCAGTATGTATCACTATGCCTATCGTCTATAGTTTTGTTGATCATATACAGCAACAGACACGGAAGGATCTGCAATTTTGCAAAGTATGAATTATGCCATCATCACTATTATTAATAATATTTATACTGTCTTTCCTATTATTACTTCACTGAGTTATGGCAATTTTATATGACCCTTGTGGTCATATCATTCGCCGATTTTGTTTATACAGGTCCATCAGTTGTTCTGGACCCGGAAATTTTGGAAGCTCACGACTCGGATCTTGATCCAAGCATAAAGAGTCAGTGAGGTATTTTCTTAGTATACAAACGGTTCCTTTATTCTAATTTTCAATAAATTATGCATAGATCATCAAATTTGACACATACGATTGAATTTTTCACATTCTTTTTCCGTTTTTTCAATATCTACTTTTTCTTTTCTTTTTTTCTTTCCTTCCATTGCATACAAATTTCAATTTTTCAATTACTACCAAATATCCTTTCGCTTTCTTTTCTTTTCCTTTAATGAAAGAAGTAAAAAAGAATAAATTTCAAACTATCAATTTTCAATTTCCATTATTTCATATTATATTCATACTGAAATGATCAAAATAATTGCTTTCTCTAAAAGAAATATTAAAATAATCTAAACCATTCAGTGTAGTTTATCTTTCGTTAATTTTATTATTTGTCGAATACAAATAGAAATATATGTGCATGTATTTCGACACTAACTTAATTTATCGGGAAAATTTTTCTTTCTTTTCTCAAAATATTCGTCAAATTTTGCGAAAATCCCGACTTTTTTTTTTGTCGAAAGAAATTCTGGTTTTTATTATTCCTTTTTTTTGCTGGATGTCTTCTGATTTTTCTGAGCTACTACTTGATAATGTTGCTGATCTTTTCTGGAGATAATTTTTGACATTTTGATAAAATGAAAAAGACATTTTTTTTTTTTAATCCTTTTGAATACAGAATCTAAATATTTTTAATTTTTTAGTCCTCAGCAAGAGATATCATGTCAGAAGTAGCCAAGAAACAACCGGTTACTTTTGCAGTTGCTGCAACCAACAGAACAAAAAGGCAAATTGGAGCTTGCGATAGTAGGTTTTTTACGCTATTCGTAAATCAAGCTTACAATTGCTATAATTTTATTGTAAGGCCGTTTTTTCTTTTTTTTTTTTTTTTTTTGTTTTTCTTATTTTTTAGAAATTGCTAATTTCAAGATTTTTTGTACAGTACCAATTGTTTTATTGGTTTGAATTAAATGATTTAATGCTCAATGCATTTATCCACTAAGATTACAGGTTGCTGCAAACCTGGACATCCCGGACGGCCAGGACCACCAGGAGCCAATGGAAAACCAGGCAAACCGGGAGCTCCAGGACGGCCTGGTAAAATACTTTTTCGATATTTAACAGATAATTCATCATATCATCTTTCATATTTATTTTGATAGCATTCCTACAGAATTTTCTGCAATTTCCAATACCATTATTGTTAAAATTATTTAAAATTTACTTTCTTCTACTGTTAATTTTCAGGTCCACCTGGACGACCACCGATAGTTTGCGAAGAGATTGATATTCCCCCATGCAACATTTGTCCACCAGGACCACCAGGACCGCCAGGACCTAATGGTATTCCTGGTAATCCGGGAAGAGCCGGACCACCAGGCAGGCCAGGAAATAGCGGTATAATTTTGATTGACTCATTTTTTTTCCCCAGTTTTTCCTTTTTTTTAAACATCAAGTTTGGTCTTCAAAACGAAATTTTTGCAACTGAAATGGATTTATTTGCATTACAGTATTTTTAAAGCGAAGATGTATTGTGTAATGATATGAGATGATGTAGAATAGTAATACACTGTGTTTTATCAAATTTAATAGTAAAAAATGACTTGTTTAGGCAATGCTGGACCACCAGGACCAGTGGGACCGCCAGGACCACCAGGACAGCCTGGAGCTGATGGTGAAAGGGGAGAACCAGGAAGGCCAGCATCAAGTACACCTGTACTTCCTGGTGATCCAGGCCAACCGGGCGAACCAGGCATGCTTTGACCATTTACAGATTTTCGTATAATTTATAGCTACTGTTAAAAAGAAAAGTTAAAATCAGAAATGCATTTTTTTTTTTTTTTTTTTTTTTTTGTAATGAAATGATTGAGGATCAATTCAGGACCACCAGGTTTACCTGGACCAGATGGAAATCCAGGACGAGATGGACAACCTGGAAGTCCCGGACCAAATGGACCACCAGGCCCACCAGGACCACCTGGAAACGCTGGTGCTAACGGTGAAATTGGTGCACCCGGTCAACCAGGACCACAGGGCGAACGAGGTATTTGTCCGAAATACTGTGCGTTGGACGGCGGTATATTCTTCGAAGATGGAACACGAAGATAATCCCTCTTTTTTTTTTTTTTTTGTATTCCGTCAACTCAATTGAGATACATTTTTGGGTGCTCATTAATTAAGAAGTGATTTTAATAAAGCAAATGGATCGAAGTAAAATGTGTGTCCATTCAGCCGTAACTCAATCCTCTTTCATATCATATAAATGACATTTTTCTTTCTTTATTTTTTTTTTTTTTTTGTTTTTTTTCCTTTTTTTTTAAATCATACACTACACTTTATCATTCAAATCTTCCTGTGAATTATGCGAAATTGCATCCGGTATTGAATGGACGATGGGATGTCCAAACTACTTGACAATATCGTTCAAGAAAAGATGAACCATTGTAGCACTCATGAACCGGTTTCTTGTGGTCACTACTACATCCATAATAATTACCCATCAAATAACAACAACAATGCACCTACTGCATTCTCAATTAACTAATCGAATAGGATAGTAATATATTAACATTTAGTTAAAATGCGAGGAAAAGATGAATTAAGAATATATTGCTACGTAAATATTAAAATGAAAATGGAAGAAGAGAGTGAAAATTGCATAAAAGTTTCATTAAATGCTATTAATAGCTGTTAATATTTGAATTGATTAACATTGATAAGAAATTTGTAACAAAATTTCTCATTAAAATATGCAATAAATAAAAGATAATTATTATCATTATCATTATCATTATCATTATCATATTTATCATCTTCTGTTATTTCTATCATCATTACTACTATCTTCATCATTTCATTCAATCAGTCAGTAATCATAATATCAACAATGTAACTTACTCACTCACTACTGCTACTACTATTAGCATAAAATTGCTGCAGTATTAATAAATATTTCATTCAATTTCTTCCAATCAAACTCTTTTCCAATATGTATATATATATATATGTGTGTGTGTGTGTGTGTGTTAGGGTGTTTATTTGTGCAAGAACATATTTCAATAAGTGGCAATAATGATGAAAAGAGAAGAGAGAGGGAAAAAAAAAAGAGTAGAAGGGGAAAAAAAAAAAAAGGGAAAAAAAAAAGGAAGTGCAACGTTATAAACAAGGAAGGACAGGAACAGAGCCTAGCTTAGAGTTAGCTTTCTAGCTAGCTAGCTAGCTAGAAAGTTAGGAAGCATGCAAGCTAGCTAACTGGCATGATGTTGTCACTATAAGTTAATATGGTCAGATAATATAAGCATTCTCCTTCGATACTTCCACCTTTTTGCTATATACATTCATTCATTTCTATCCCGATTAGATCATACCTTCCTTTTTCTTTACTATCTCTCTGTTTAGCTTAGTTAAATCCTAATTTCTTATCATTCTTTTTTCACTTGATTAATGATAATTCTTTCATGATTAACTCTTATCAGTAAATGACAAAATGGTAAGTGATGTTTATTTCAGCCATTATTGATGTATTGTTAAATGATTTATATCTCTGCGATAACAATTTAGCACGAATCATCATAATTAGCGTGTTAGATAGTACTAAAACAATAAAGCAATAAATCGATGCCGCTATTCCGGAAAGATAGAAAGGGATCGGAAGAACGGTTCAATATTCGTGATCATTATGAATTCAAGGATGTATTAGGTACCGGTGCTTTCTCCAAGGTGTGACCTTCTCTGATAATTCGTTTTTCGTTTTTTTTTCTTTTTTTTTTTTTTTTTTTTCAGATAACTTGATTTTTACCTGCATAGAAGTACCTAAATGTATTTGATGAAATTTGGTTATGTCATCTTCAATAATGACAGCACTAACAAAATTATGTAGGAATTTAATTTTAAAAGTATGATAAAAGAAAGGAAACGAAAGAGAGATAGAGAAAAGGAGAGAGAGAATTTTTACAAACTTCACGTTTTACCCTTACTTTTCATGAGTCATTTATTACAATCTTTTTCCACCTGCTCCCTTTTTTCCAATCATTCATTTTATTCTTATTGCCATATCCAGTAATGTATTATCTCTTCTTCTTCATTATCTTTTTTTTTTTTTTTTTTTTTTTTTTATTTTTTTTTTTTTTTTTATTTATTTTTTTTTTTTTTTTTTTTCTCCATTCCTTCTTCTCCTTTCTCTCTTCCTTTTCTTCTGCTTTTCATTTATGGCTCTGTTCCGTCTAATGTTGTACAAAATTAAATCACTTACACACATTTTGTAGTTTTAAAATAAATAGAATTGAAATCCCGTCTCACCGCGTAATCGTTTTTTTTTTTTTTTTTTTTTTTCCTGTATTTGATACAAAAATGATGGAAAAAATTTTTGCCCTTTTAAGTTCAAAAAAAAAAAAAAAAAAAGAGAAAAGAAACAATTAATCCAATCTTTTTTTTTTTTGCTTATCAAATGAACCATCATATATTGCTTGTCTTAAAAATATTCCATTTTCATGAATGCTAAAAATTTAACATCTGCTATCCAATTATTTATGATTGATTTTAATGTATTGAAATGACGTAGCATTCAGAATAATTTACAAGCAAAATTGTGTTGAAAGATTTTTAGCAATCATTTATATAGTATTTTTGAAGTTTAAAACTTTAAATACTTAATTTTATTTAATTTTCCTTCACATTTGATATGGAAATGTTAGAAATCTTAGTATTTCCCAATTATTATATTATTTGAAGTGAAATAAAGAAAGAAAAAGGAAAGTGAAAATTAATTTGATATTTGTTTTGTTAGTTAATTAAATCAAGAATGTTAGTTTATAAGAGATAAATTCTAGGGAAATTAATAGTATGCAAATGTTTAATGAGTATGAAGTATGAAATAATCGATGAATCCTTTAAATCATTTCAAAATGTGAAACTTTTGCATAACACAACTGCAAAAGGATTCATTCAGCTTAGATATCATTTATTTGCTAAAAGGATGACGTTTTGCTAATGAAAAATACTATTTGCAATAATTTGCCAAATTAAATATTCTCTTGCAAAATATCAAATGTAAACTTTAGCAAGACAATACCGTAATATGAAAGAAACAAAAATACATTTCGAAAATGTCAGAAAGAATTAAAGATTAATTTTGTTACGATGATATTTCACCATTTTTATTTTTTTTTTTTATTTTTTTTTTACCATAAAGCATAAAAATAAAAATTCAAAAAAATTGTGTATTGTAAAAATTTCAGCAATTATTATCAAATAATTTTTTGGATTAGTTCATTTAAAAATGAAACAATCCCAATTTAATTAATTTCAAAATTCAATAAGCTAATTAAAAAGATATATATAAGTTGGTTTACATTGCAATTTCTTCAAACAATGTGAGTGAATTTAAAGCTTTTGTTTTTTCATCCAAATTTATTATGCTAAAATAAAGTGAAAAAGAAAAAAAAAAAAAAAAAAACATTCAGGTTTTCTTGGCTGAACAAATATCAGAGCCTGGTTTTTTGGTTGCAATTAAATGTATTGATAAGAAAGCACTGAAAGGTAAAGAGGAATCGTTGGAAAATGAAATTAAAGTTTTACGCAAGTAAGTTTTACACATACTGTCCTTTACTGATTTCAATCAATGATATTTTATTGATGCAATGATTTCTTTTTTAAACAATTATTTCATCTTGAACTAATACTATCTTTTCATCGTCAACATTTCCTGTCTCATTTGTCACATCGCTACAATTTGTTTTCACTGACAGGTCTTTTCATTTCGTAGGGTGAAAAAAAAAAAAAAAAAAAAAAATTGCTCAACATTTAAATAAATGTAAAACCAATCTTTCGTTCAAAAAACATTCGGAAAAAAAAAAGATGTTTTAAAGAAAGTTGAATTTAAAGTTTTCAAAAAATAATAGAACTGTCAACGTTAACATTTCCATTTTCTGTTAAGAAAAAAGAAGAAAAACGGAAACTATACGTAGTGCTTTTTAGGCATTATTTTTAGTATTACTACAAACGCTTCATACTAAATAAATGAATGATCAACTTCATATATTCAATAAAATTTAGAAAAATGACGAAAGAAGGATGTTTTAATTTGAACAAATTACTCTTAAAATTATAAATTATTATAATTTATTAAAGTTTTTTCCTTTTAATTTTATAATTTTTAAAAATTATTTATCATATTTATTTTATTTAGATTACGACATTCAAATATAGTGCAATTATATGATACCTTTGATGAGAAACAATATGTATATCTTGTTATGGAACTTGTCACCGGTGGTGAACTGTTTGATCGAATTGTCGCAAAAGTATTATTTACACAAATATCAACCCTTATATTATAACATCATTCAAATTCTTTTACTTGTTATGAAATTTTTTTTTTTTTTAACGTTTATATTTGAAAAACAAAAAATAATAAATTTTTTTTTCTTTTCAAATTAACATTTAGATTGAAAAAATATTCAAACATTCATCATTTGGAACAATTGTCATTAGTATATTGGCAAAATAAATCTAACAAGCACTTTTTTTTTTTTTTCTTTTTCATACTATGCAAAGATTTTTAGGATGTGCTAATCCATTATGATAATCAATTTTCATTACTTTTTGAAATTACCAATTGCTATTGTTATATGATACAATATTAATGATTAATAATTTTTTTGTTATGTATGAATGATAATAAACATTTTATTTCATGCAATTAATTTCATATTTTAGATTTAAGATTAGATGAGATAAATGTAAAATAATTAATTAATAAAATATATCAAATATAAGTGAAGGAAAAAAATATTGTTGATTTTTTTTTTTTTTTTTGTTTGTTTTGTAGGGTTCATTTACGGAACGTGATGCTTCGATACTAATGCGTCAAGTACTTGAAGCAGCTGCATTCATGCATGAAAATGGGGTCGTTCACAGGTTATCTCAATTTTTGTCTTTTTTTTTTTTTTTTTTTTTTTGTTCAATCCATAAATAAAATAATTGATGTATAGTAGAAGGAAAATGAAAAGATAATAAGCATAGAATTTAGCTAAGAAGAGAAAATTACAGAGAATAAAAAAGAAAAATGTAACGGTAGTTTTATGAGTTTCTTTTTTCTTTTTTTTCCCCCTTAAATATTTTCACTTAAATGTAAAAATAATATCAAAATTTTTGATTTCTTGATTTTGTATCAACTGAATCATTAATTAACAGATGCTTTCCCAGTGAAAAAAATTCACTGATTGAAAGATGAATTACATGAGCATTTCCTGAAACAAACATTATCTGTTCACTAATAACATTAAACTTTGAAATAGCAACAAAAATAATTCGAGAAATTTCTTAAAAAAAACTGCACAAAATTCAATTTTATTTACAAATCACAAAACTTGAATTAGTAATAGGCAACAATTCTTCATTCTTAGCAAGTATTACATACTGTTAAATTAATTCAATTTTATTTACAAATCACAAAACTTGAATTAGTAATAGGCAACAATTCTTCATTCTTAGCAAATATTACATACTGTTAAATTATTGATAGAAACTCGTAATTTTAGGGATTTGAAACCGGAAAATTTGTTATATTATGACCAAACAGAAGATTCTAAGATAATGATTTCTGATTTTGGTCTTTCAAAAATTGAAGAATCGGGTGTTATGGCTACAGCATGTGGTACACCAGGTTATGTTGCACCTGAAGTTTGTTTTAGTTATTTCATTTGAACACTATACCATAGATTATCGTGTTGTTTTCCAAAAATATCTGCTTTTACTAACAATTAAATGTCAAAAAAAAAAAATTCAAAAATATTTAAAATCTCCAATGTTTTTTCTTCATTTTAAAAATACCTGTTGGTTGAAATTGCTAATATCGTTTTTCAGAATGGCAAAAAAAAAAAAAAAAAATGGAAAATGTTAGATAGGAAATTATAGTAATTTGTTCTGATGATTAGCTTCAAAATTTGTTTGCAAAAAAAAATGACCTGATAAATTAAATGGAATCAGTGCAAAAATTTTTTAGAACAATTTATTAAAAATTTATCATATAATTTAATTCTGCATATTTCATCAGAAATACGGAAATTTTTGAATAACTAAACAAATATTATCATATGTTGATCATTTACCATTAGATCTATCGATAATAAAAATGACAGGTAAATTTGAACGGATTAATTTGAAGATTAGCTTTATATGTGGACGGAGTGCTTTATGTAGTTGCGTTTCGATGATCATGATGACCCTAAATGTCAAATGTAGCAAATGAACAATTGGAAAATTGGAAACATTTGAGACATTTTGCACTTCGTACAAGTGCATAGGGAATAAAAAAAAATAAATAATCTGATGATAAAATAGCAATATAAGAGAATTTTTCAAAAATTCATTTTTTTTTTTTAATCAGAATGGGATACATACAAATTAAAATGATCAAAAGCTGCAAAATGACAGCAAAAGTAGCTTGTCATTAGTGATTGTTTGAATAGCTTTAGAAATATTGATCAAATGAGAAACTATAATAAAGTGATTCAAATTGTAATCCATGTTGTTTTGTTTTAGATCTTAAAAAAAGATGAATTTCTCATTTCTTATTTCTTTTTTTTTTTTTTTTTTTTATTTTTTTTAAGTATATGATATTGTTGATCAAATCATTAAGGATAGGAAAAAAAAAAGGAACGATATTTGTTGTTTTTGAATATCTATAATAATGATTGTTTAACAGTTCTATGATCCCAATTAAGAAAATGAAATAATTCAACGGATAATTAATTTGAAATGAAATATAAAGAAATAATAGGTATTACAACAGAAACCATATGGTAAAGCTGTTGATATTTGGTCCATTGGTGTTATAACATATATCCTTCTATGCGGTTATCCACCATTTTATGATGAGAATGATGCGAATTTATTTGCTCAAATAATTCGAGGTGAATATGAATTTGATTCACCATACTGGGATGAAATTTCTGAATCAGCGAAAGATTTTATATCACATTTGATGTGTTGCGATCCGGAACAACGATATACCTGTCATCAAGCATTAGGACATCCATGGTAATCAATTTTCATCGATCATCATATCATTAGTCATCTCTATGTTTCATCATTTTACAATAAACATATGCTTGCAAAAAAAAAAAAAAAAAAAAAAAAAAATAATTTAACTTACCTTCCAATATTAGTTTCTATATTTTTGTAGAAAACGCAAAAAGCTTTTGATTTATCCATTATTTTTCCCTCTTCTCATCGAATATGCCTATTCAAAAAAGCATATTTCTTTTTCATTTTCCTTATTATTTTTTTAAACTAAATTTATATACATTTGAAATATAGGATCAGTGGTGATACAGCCGGTACAAAAGATATTCATTGTTTGGTGGCATCACATTTGAAGATAAGCTTAGCGAAGCGAAATTGGAAGAAAGCATTCAATGCGACAACTGTAATCCGTCAACTTCAGATGCTTCGATTATCATCAATCTCACAAGCCGCATCCACATCGACCAGCGAATAAACAGTATTTCATCAAATATATGTATGATTATTTTTTCCACAAAGGGCGAAAGAAAAGCAATATTTGAGAATCTGTATAACCTTCATCAACATGTTTTCTGTAAATTTCACTGATATCCTTTTTAAATGTTATGTGCAGTTGTAAATAGCCTTTCATCCATCATCATCATCATTATCACTTTATCGTATGTTCAGCAAAGAATGTCATATTCGTTGTGATATTTGTAAGCATAAAGGAAATTGTACACCCATGTCTCTTATATATTTATGGCTTTTGGATGCTTATTCGCTTTATAGACTGATCTAACAAAGTGTTTTATTGGGACCAAATTAAAATGAAATCTTCATTGCCTGAAATTAACTGAATTCCATTACAAAATATCTCTTCAATTAATGGCATTTTCTCTTTTCTCGCGAACACGTGCGCCAAGCTGTCTGTCACAGAATTCATCGATCCTTTGACAAAGGTACACTGCAGAAAATATGCGAGAATTGTCTTATTACGAATTTAACATCCTATTATTCCTATTAAAGAATTTGCTTCAGGTAATCTGAAAAGCAAAGCAAACTTCAAAACAAAATCATAAGCTGTATAGAAATACCCACTTCAATCAGAAGCTCACAGTTGCAGCATCAACTCGACCGCTCATTGCTTAAAAACATCAACTCATAAAATTTGACAATACTGTGATCCAAATGAATTAATTATAAAAAAAATCAATATCCTGAATCCTAAAAGCAACCTCCGGTGAAATTCGCCAAAATTTCAAGATGTTTCATCATTTACAAAATTCCGAAACTTTGGAAAACATTGTCCAAACAAATAACCCATCATTAATGAAACAAATAAATGAGGCTATCTCTGTCAGCGCAACGTTTATGATTAATAAAATGTGGAAATTTTTTTGAAGAAATCTATAAGAAACCGTTTATCGACTCTTTTTTCCATTATACTACCACATATCTAGGTCACACTTTAAATGATGACAACATACTAAAGTGGAACACACAGATTTAAAAGCAAATGACTCTTATTTTAATAATAGCTCTAGCAGTCAGATCAGATTACACACAACTCATGACTTGAACTGGTTGAGCAACTGAAAATATAAAAAGACGAAATACAGTGGAACAATACTGTTAGGAAAACAAAGGATGAATTGGCTTATTAAAAGACAAAGGATCAAAGTGCAGAAAAACTTCATTCACTATGACTAAAGAAAAATATCGTTTAGTTTGTAAAACATTCAATTCCTGAGAATGTCAACTCCTTTTATTCCCTCATCCTTTTTTTCCGAAAATCCAGGAAAAACAATATATGTATAATATGTACTTTTTGTATAAATACTTTTTTGTGCTCTGCTGGACAACCGATACATACAACGAAATTTTGGCATTCGAAAGAACACTACTTATAATACAAAATGTACATACCCGTTGTCACGCGAATGTTCTCTAAATGATGAATAAATTAATGCAACACATATAATTTCATACAAAATGGTAATCTAAAAAAGTTACTTTTAATATAAAATACAATGCCGTATTTTTTAACCAGTTCTCTAGAAATAGATATAGCAAAAGAGAGAATATGAAATTATCTGACAAGAAAAAAAGGGATTTTTTGCTTGTTTTGTATCAAAAAACGATCCGGCAATTTTTACAGAATTATTACGATATAAAAAAATATAAGAGAGAAAATGAAATCGATGTACACAAGTACAGAGGCCACGAAACAATGCAACAATCTCACGTTAAGCAAATTTAATGCAAATCCAAAAACGCTAACAGGTCCTTTGGCACAACTTTTTTATACTCGGCCTCATAACTGTTTCGCCGCACAACATTTGCGGCAAGACCCATAAGTGTAAGGTATCGACCTGAAAATTAGCAAAGCTCTGAAGTTCCTTCCACGCTAAAAAAATTGAACTTCATTTTTATTTGATCAAGCCGAAAGATGAAATCAGTGGAAATTTTTCAAATGCAAAAAACTTGCTCTCTCTCTCTAAAAAAAAAAAAAAAAAAAAAAAACACATTATTTTAGCACCATTAAAACATAGATCGAAATTGATCGATCGGATTTAGATTAGTTTATCATTTACACGATGACTCACTTCACAGTCTGCTATTTACTGATATGGATGCAAAACGAAAAAATTTTCTGTTTTTATTTTAGAAATATGGAAATCTATCGAAATAAAATAAGAGTAGCAATATATATAATTATTTATTGAACGATAGTCAATAAAGCATTCAAGCTACTTGAAAAGTTCTAAAACTAACCCAATCTGAGCAGTCCAATTGCACGAGGCAGTTTCGCTGAGATCAACTCCAAACATGTTTGGTCGTCGTTATTGCGAGCCAGAAGTGTTGCACCATTTTGAAGGAGTAGCTTAACAATACTCTGCCTAGGATTACTACTCAGCAAAACCGTATGCAATGGAGTGTTACCTGAAATACGTATATAAATTAGAATTGAAATTGAGAAGTCCAAATAAACAAGCAGTGGTTTGGGAAAGACGGATAAATGATCAAGTATTAATTATTCAGCATCTCAGATTCATAAATGAGTCCTGAATCTGGGATCTTTTCTGATACAATAATAAAACTGTCATTTGATAATCTTTTATCAACATACCCAATGAATTCTTCGTGTTTACATCGATTCCACTATCGATGAGCATTGTAATAACACATGCACATGGAAAACGGGCTGTTACCGGCTTGTCGATATCATGACAAGCAGCGTGAAGAGGATATAAACTCAAGCATTTCGAAACTAATGTTAAACGTGTAATAATATGTGATAAAGAAGCGTCGAAATCCTTTTCATCGGCTTCTGTTTCTAAATTTGATGTCAGTTTGCTGTCTGAAGGAGACAGACGTCGAATCTGAAATATGCATACATTTTGCACATCTGTAAAATAAAGTCACAAAAGTACTATTATATACATTCATGTGTTTCTTGATAGCTATTTTGTATGCAATAATTCAGATGTTTCAAACTGAAAACGTTGCGATATGAAAGCTGGATAAATACCGGCAGACAGTTATGAGTGAGTGGAGTATTTTGCAAAAGGTAATAAACAAAAAAAAAAAAAAAATCAAACTTAAATATTATACTACAAGCTGCATTTCTTTTATGTGCTTTTTTTCAAGAAATGCCTTTTTTG
The DNA here is from genome assembly GCA_013365325.1 of Dipetalonema caudispina. Taxonomy (NCBI): domain Eukaryota; kingdom Metazoa; phylum Nematoda; class Chromadorea; order Rhabditida; family Onchocercidae; genus Dipetalonema; species Dipetalonema caudispina. The sequence goes on from JABVXV010000158.1 coordinate 80,328, forward strand.
CTGGGTTGCCTTATCGCTGCGAGTAAAAGTCCACCCTAGGCTTTGGATTATGTGTTAAAATTGTATTGAAATTGGAAATCACGTTTAACACTTCACATTTCACTATTCTTCATCAGTTGTAAAGCGCTGATGTCGATGCTATTCACACCATTTGACGGTAAAAAGAAAAGAAGAGATGCCAACCAAAAGAATCAATTGCAGAGAAGCGAGCATCAAAAAATCAGTGCACCGGTTTTCGTCGTTCGTGTCTTCGGTAACTTCATCTGTCTTAATTCTTGTATCACCACCACTGAATCTAAAATTACGATATCTAAATAAATGGAGGGAAAGAATTTATAAGAAATTAACAAAAATAAAAACATAGCTTCTAGTGAGATTTTGTGCTTTAGTACATACGCAGTTTAAGATTCCAACTTAGCTTAACATCTTTCTCTTGTCCCTAATCTAATATACCCATTCTAAAGATTATTATATCTAAGCAAAATATAAAATAAAACGCTGCACAAAACTATAACCTTTCCAGTTCGTAGACAGCTTTTTCTAGTACATCCATTACGTATTTGCGAGAAAGCGGAGCAACATGCACGCCATCCGCATTAGCAATTATGATTCCTTCGTTCACCGTTAATATAAATGTGTCAATGAATGCTCCAATTGTAGAAATAGTTGACGGATGCAGTGCGAAAAGATGTCTTTGCTGAATTAATTCATTTTTATATTCAGTTCCACTATAAGGTTTACGTTCAGTCCATCTACAAGTCCATCAAATTGAACTATTAGAAGGATAAGTCCTTTTGAAGATAAACAAGCAAATGATAGTAAAATGTGTGCCGTAACCATGTATTATTTTTTTCGAAAAAAAGAAAAAAAAACCTGCAATCTCAATCTTCCTTTAATGGAGAACACCTACTAATGCACTAAATACCATACTTTTGTAGAGAATCACAAGTTTTGAATACTACCCCAGACGGTTAAAACCAAAATGAGAAAGTTTTGGTGAAACTACCGACTTGCAGATGGAGTGCATGCATCCACAGCTGGAAACATCGGTTTGTTTCACCCAAGTCACAGTATACAGCACCACGGTAACGTATGAAATAATGTGTTTCGTGATGACCTCCACCAATAATCCTTTCTCGCATGATTAATGCCTGAATTATTAATCACATGAACCGTGAGAAAAGAAGGCAATCGGCTTTATTCCAAACCAATACTTTACCTGCATTCTGATTGCATCAGGATCGCCAATTACATGACGTATGTCAGCAGCTGTGTCTATTTCGAACAAATCATCATAAACATGGAGAGCAGTACGCACGCGAAGTGGCTCACCGTAATTAACTGCTTCAAACCAAACACGTACAGCATTACTTAAATCCATCTTTTTATCCACCAAAGTAGCACCGAATAACTAAAACAGTATTATGACATCATTATTATGTGATGTATGCAATCAAAAAAGTAATACTTTTGCGGAACCAATATCCAAAAAGCCCTGCATCGCCTAAAAAGTATTTTTTCTAAAAAAGTGAAGTTTGACATAAGCGAGTGATGACTAGCAGTAACTTCAGAAAACACGTCAGATGATTTTGTGCTAAATAGCAGTGAAATATTCTAAATCTATAAAGTATTATAAAAGAGACACAAAATAATATATAAAGGTTTTCAATTTGTTATGTGACTACTTTGCCAAGGCTGAAACGTTACGTTTTCCGAGTGTAATATCCACAAAGTCTTGCAGACATACTTTCAATGCATCTCTTGTTTCTTGAGCCGTGGCTACAGCAGATAATGATTTAAGCACATCTTCATGTCCAGCTAGTGCAGCGCATTGCATCGGTGTCATACTACAATCATCTTTGACATTTTTTGCACCAGCTTTCAATAACATGCGTACGATTTCATTTGAACCAGCCTCCGCAGCGTCGTGCATTGCTGTATTTCCTTAAGTGACTATTTATGACCAACGAATATTTTCGTCAAATCATACATGAATTAGGCGAAAGCTAGACCAAAAGCAGTAACAGCGAATGTTAAGTCGAATATTTCTTCAAAAAATTTATTACGGTCTACAAAACCCAAGAGAACTCATATATCAATACTTCATTAAAATGAGAGTTAAAACACATCTCTTACTACATCCAAGCCACCTAAAAGTAATTTTTGTCAACATGGGAGCAGTATCAACCAGTGAATGATTCGTAGTAAAATAAATAAAGTAATACTTTGGGTCGCAAAAAGCGGTAGCTTTTTATGAGAAGACGATGCACGTAAGCAGATTCTGAGAAAGAATCAACGTATGTTGGAATATTAATTATACTATGAACGATGCAATAAATGATCGAGTAAGATCCATGATAACAACATTTATGACAAAATTACCTTTGATCGATGCACGGCAAGGATCCGCTCCATGGTTCAGCAAGAAGCGCACGATATCAGCTCGCATTTTAAAAGCAGCAATCATCAATGGTGTATGCCCATGTCGATTAGCTAATTCGATATCAGCCCCTTTCTTTACCAGATATTGAACTAAATATATATTACTGAACACATCATACTCTTATAACAAGGATCATAACTAAGTAAACAGATAAGTAATTAATACCTATATCGTAGTGACCATCATAGCATGCGCCTCGTAAAGGAGAACTGTTCGATTGCGTCGTTTGATTGATATCGGCACCAGCTTCTTCAACAAGATACCGAACAATTTCTAAGTGCCCTGCAGCTGCTGCAGCCCACAAAACTGGCGCTCCAGCTAAAAAAGATAAAGTTTGAATAAATTACCTAACAAGAAAGACCATTTGTAAACATCACATACTGTTCACGACGGTGGAATTCACCACAGCTCGTTATTTCCTTCCAGTACTTCTGAATGATAAACAATTCAGATATTGAGGTGGGAAGTGAGAGATGTAAGGAACCAATATGAGTGAGGGAGATGAAAGAAGCTGTTAAAATAAAATGTTCAAACATGCCATCATCAAATTAAAGCTATGCAAAACTGACGGATAATTTCACCATCAAATGAGACTGTCCCCGTGATTGAAATATCTGCGCCCTTTTCCAGCTGTAATATTTAAGTCAATGTAAGACGAGTTCAATTTAATAGCTGATAAGATTGCCAAATTATCAGCAAGAAAATGACAAACACATAAGAATCCTATAACGGACGATAGAAGTACTACTAGGAAATTTGTCCTTTTTATCACATCTTTCTAATTAATAAGCTCAAAATACGACAATATAAGGAAAGATTACCAAATATTTAACAACATCAAAATGGCCATTTCGAGCAGCAATGACAAGTGGTGGAGTTTGAGATTTTTGTGATGATAGACAGTGATGAAGCCATTCATATGACCGATCTTCCAGGAAAATACGTAATCGTCGTAAATTACCATCTCGTGCCGAATTAAAAACAATCGCTCGATATGCTTCCGGATTCATCCTGTACAATTACGAACGACCAAACCGGATGATAAGTCAGTACAATGCGCCACCCGATTCCGACCACCCTCCCTTAATACTTCAAACAACTGATCTCAGCATTCATTATAGCTTCCTCTATGTCATATGATCTTTACGCAATAATTCTGTCTCATTCTTAACATCCTTTCCAAAAATTTCCCAAGATTTTCTTTTCAGGATTTTCCGGATTGTTAACTTTATTATTATTTTACTGAAATATCTTACTGTATCATAATAAATGGTAGGATAAATACGCATATATGACTATTTGTGATAATTCATCTTCGTTCGTTGTTTATTGTTTACTTCGTAAATAATAAAATCGTTTATTGCAATTTCCCATTCGTAAAAAAAAAAAAAAAAAATCCGGCATAAAACATTCAAATCGATATGTATCATCCGTATTTTGTATGCTTAATTCTCGATATCATGGATGTTTGACCCGTATGTACAACAATTGAATAGTAAGCGAAAGGGACATAATAAATAGCTGATCCGAGATGAATATCATTTGGATGATGGATTAAACTTGCTGAAAATCGAATCCATAATTGAAATGAAAAATTTTTTTGAGAAAGATGGCTGATAGAAGAGAAATGAGAAATTTTTATTGGCCTTTATCCGAACAATTCGTGATTTTACAAATCAGCTTTTAAATTATTTAAATTTAATTTTATCATAGAGTACAAAAAAAAAAAAAATGTAGAACAATATTACAATTAATAACAACAAAATTACAACTCAGAAATTCAACATTATTTATTATGATAATTAATATTAAATATTTATCATCATTGGCAAGAACTAGTATCACTTACGTATATCAGATGTACAATCATGATTTGTTGATTGATTCATAAGGGTTTATATTATTACATTCATTCAAATCATTCAGATGTATTTTAATGCAATCGTTATCACATTATCATAAACATTAAACTTATGATTGTTCACTATGATAATCTTTATCAATGCATAAAACATACGGAAAAAAAAAAGCAATAAGCATCTTGGAATATTACAATGATTGCTGAATGATAAGGCTGTTGTTGATGACTTCATCGTTCGGTTGTATTCCTTCACGATAATTGATTTCTCCAATTCTGTTCCATTTCATTAATCGTTGACCCTAAATTGATGTTGTAATACTATCTGCTAATTCGGGCAAATGTCATCACTTTATCACTTTTTGAACAAATTTTTTCCTTCAATTAATCACATCTTTCGTTTATTAGATATCAATCAAAAAAAAAAAAAAAAAAAATGAAATTTTTTGAATTTAATTTTTTCTAGAATCGAAGATTTCAATTTTCCTAATGATACGATTTATCAACAATAAATTGAATTAAAATAAAAATATTAGAATTTTGGAAAAAAAAAAAAGAGAAAGATTTCCAGTCTTGACTTCTTTTCTTCATAATTTTTATCACAATTAGCGAAAAATATTTGAAATTCGAAAAAATAATTCCTTTTTTGTTTTTTCTAAAAAAAATTTTGTTAATGCATTTTTACAGCGAGCATAATTTGATATTTCTCTAATGAGTATTCATCTATTCAATGAATAATAACCATGAAAAGTAATGTGAATGAGCGATATAAAATTGACGAAAATTATTTCAATCAAAGTATCATTTACTGACCGATACGATACATTACCTCGTCCAACTAACTGTCCACTGGCCACTTCGTTCATGCTAATTGAGTTAGCACATATGCAAAGAAAGGATTGTACGTTTTGTATGAATTTGAATTATTATTCTGGTATCCATTATCTGGTTATAATAAAAAAGCAATTTCTACATTGTTGTGAGCAAATGTACACGATATTATATTTGAATGTGAAATAATTAATTTGAATTATTATCATTCATATCGAATGGTTGTTTACATATTTGGTAGAAATTTCGCTGCAAAAGGTGTTAAATTTGAAATTTGAATTTAAAAAAACTGGAATAAAATTTTAAATCAATTTTTTTCCATTTTATAATATCTGCATGTTTAAACTTCAAATATACTAACATATCTAATTTGAGTATTTCGAGTTATATTCTGGCGAATATACTTTTCTGCTCTCCCTCTCTGCCGTTTACCTCATTTGTCACCTTTATCTTTTTGCAAATCAATTCCTACTAGTATTAATGATTTAACTTTAAATTCGATAAATCTTTCTTTGTTTTCCCACTATTTACTCATTTAATTAGTGGTGTGAGAAATTTTTGCAAATATATTTCTCACCATGAACTGGAAGTGCAATATCTGTCAAAATGCAGCAAAAATATTTTGACAGATGAAAAGTTCATTTCAGATAAATTCTTTCTAACGTTTAAATATGAAAAGATTTGTAAATTTAAATGGATATAAAATTTGTTGTTTCTTTGAATTCAATTAGAATTTTTGAAATCTTTTTTTCTTGTAGTCTTTAAAAAAGTTTGTAAAAATAATCAATGAATATCAATATGATAATGATAAAAGTTTGATTAAAAGAGATAAATGAAAAGAATTATTAAATAATAACTTTTCAATATGATTTATCCTTATTTAAATCACTGATAAGAATGCTATCCGTACGATTTAAAAAAAGAAAAAGATAAAAATAAAATAAAATACTTAGACGAACTGTTTCATACACTTCATACTAAATTGAAATAATAATGGTAAATGGAACCATTCATCCTCAGTGATGCAACAATTTAAAAACAAACCTTGCAGTTCTCATAAATCAAAAGCTTTTTTTTTTTTTTTTATATTTTCTTAAAATTGCTTCCCTAAAAAATTTCTACTGCATACATCAAATAGTTTTAGAATGTGAGTAACCGCAAAATGTTGAAGCAAAAGAACAAAAAAAAAAAAAAAAAAAAAAAAAAAAAAAAGTGAGAAAAGGAAAGCATAAATAAATAATCAATTCTACAATAGAGAAATTGTTTGAAGCAATACTAATTTGAAAATTATTTAATTGATTAATAAATTATTTCACATATACATTGGCATGTAAATAATTACATATATCGTTGAAATGCTAACAACTCCTTACAAATTTGCTGATTAAGCTAATTATTTCGATAAAAAACAATTTGTTTTGATCAGTGGTTGAAAATATAAGTTTTTGTAACATTCCATTTACATTTAAAATTTTCTTTCGCGTTTTTTTTTTTTTTTTTTTTTTTTTTTGATTTCAATAACTTTATTACATTATTTTTTCATTTACTTTTATGTCAATGAAGTCACTTTTACCATAAATTGATGAAAGTTTGAAAGTTGAAAATGGTGCTAATGGAACGAAAGAATCGGTAGTAAATGAACACCTGGCAGGAGCCTAAAGCCGATGAAAAATGATGGATGACTGGAAGGGGCGCTAAGTGGGAAACTTCCGATAGCGCGGATAGCCGGATGATATGATTCGATTCCTTTTCCCCTCCCCTTCCCCTGATAATACGAACTCCATTGGCATTGCTATAATCACGATTGAGCCTACCCATCCTCAGATGATGCTCACTGGGCTAACGCTATCTTAACCGCTCATATACCACATTCACCGTATACCTTGCTAAGAAGTATCACCTTTTACCTTTACCAATTTCTTACTGTCATCCATGGAGCAAGCAGACGATGCAACAAGTACTTTCTATGCCGATTATTTCATCGACTACGGCAAATGTTTGTTGCATTTTCTTTTTTTTTTTCAATTTTTTAAGAAATTTTTTGAAATTTATAAATCAATAGATAAAAATGAAATCAGTTTAAAAAAATTCGAAATCTATCAGTGGTATAGAAATTCTTGCAATGACGATCCATGGTTCATCATGAAGTAGCTTTGAAATACACAATAATACATCAGAATGAAAACATAGAAATTGAAACCAATCAGTAAAATCAATTCTATCAAATCATTTTTAATGAAAGAAATGGAATCAAAAAGCCAACGACTTCTTTACTTACTTTTAATTACTTTACTTACTTAATTTTCTTAATAATTTTTTTTTTTCGTCCCTAATTCATACATTTTGCATACGAATTTCATCACTTATTACCGATTAATTCGGTTTTTTTCCAAACGAATTCAAAGATTTCTGCCACTTCACCATTCCTGTTTTAAGTAATTCGGAATAACCATCAGTAATAGTAATGAAGCGAAGGAAGAATCTAATCTATATCTGATACAGAAAGCCTCTGATCTATACATGATACAGATGGCTTACCTGAAGTGAATAAATTTCGGTTCTATTTGAAAATCCATAAAATTTTTACATTCGAATTATCTTTAATTACCCATTTTCACATTTTCTCTCGTTCATAGGAGAAAAGAAAAAAAGACGAATTATTCGGGATTGAATTTAAACAAATTCGTTTCATTAAGAATTGCACCTTTTTGAATGAATCAATTCTCAATCCTTTCCTTTTTTTTTTTTTTTTGGCAGCAATTTCAGGACTTTTAATTTTTCTGGTTAAGATGTAACAAAATATCAAGTTAACATCACTTATTGCATTTGAATATTATAGCAAACATCACAAAGAAGAGGTAAATTTTCAACTGTAAATAATCATCAATAAACAATGATAGCAAACCATTGTAAACAATTGAAGCTCATAAAAGATACACTTTAATAAAGTCAATTTCAGCAATCCAAAAGACCTTTTTGACATATTCATTCCGGAAACTGACAACTTTTTCTTTTCTTTTTGTTTGGATCAATTTCCGCAATGATGCAATGATTCGTTCATACCAAACTCCCAAAAGGGTATAGTAGAATTGAATTGAATAGGAAAGTTAGAGGAAATAATGGCTCCTTAGTTTGAGAAGAATTTCAAAATGTTGAGTTAAATTGAAGTTGTTTGTCTCTTATAGCAAGTGAATATAACCAATGATTGGCTATGACTAAAATTTAGAACCATTGAAAAGTGATAAATAACTGGGATATATTTAAATTTATCAGGAGAAAATAAATTTTTTTTTTTGTGTGTGTGTGTGTAAAAATAAACAGACATTTTGAGACAATGTAATTAGGAGGAGATAAGATAGGATGAGAGAGGGGGGGAGGAAGAAAAATACTGAATTGAACACTAAATGTAGAATTTGTAATGAAATAAATTATTTGATAAATTGATCAAATTAACAGCTTATCATATTGTCACGACATCAAATTATAAGCTAATATTTTGATAAAATTACACTAGCATAATTAGAAACTAAAGACTTAACGTATACACGATTACACTGATATTAAGTGATAGATGTATATCATCGGTAAATGATATCAAGTGATATATGTATATCGGTAAACCTGAAAAGCGGAAAGTTCAAATACAACAAATCTGAAACTAATAGTCAGAGAAGTAAATGGCAAAGAGGAAGGAAGAAACAAGGAAAGAGAGAAAGAAGGAAAAGGGGGAGAGGGAGGGGGGGGGGGGAAAAAAAAATGGAATGTTGATAATACTGATATGATATGAAAATGATTCATATATGGAATATAACTATGTTGATACTATATTAATGAGAGTATCATTGGATTAATTGCCGTATATATGATATTTCAACAAATTGTTAATATATTTTAGGTTTAATATCAGTTCCTTTACCTCTTTCTAGTCTTGAAAACAAACAAAAGAAAGAAAGAGGGAGAGAAAAGGAAGAAAAAAAGAGCAGTTAAATATAATTAGTAACTATCATTTTCATGTCAACATCTTCATTTGTTTCATTTTTTTCCTCTCTCTCTCTCTCTCTTTTTTTTTTTTGTCCCAATTTTTTGATTTAGTATGAGAAAAAAAAAAAGAAAAAAGAAAGAAACAAGGAAAAAGTTGTTAATTTGATTATGGTAATTGCTAGAAGTATCGAACATTTGAAATGATTTCGATGTTATGTATAGTATGTAAATTGATATGAAAATGGACTTCAATCGTGGGATGAAAATGATTCGGCGCCAATGGTTTATATGCTACATTTTGTATTCGATACCATCAACATTCATTTGGCCATCAATTGAAATGATTGAAACAGGATTCTAACCCTCTTTTCGAGTACTTTTAACATGAAGTAGAAGGAGGAAAATATGGGAGGGAAAGGAGTAATGAGATGAGAGAAGAGATTGTCGTATTTATACTTCTCACTTTCACATTTCCAAGGTCTCTTCAACTCTTCGTACTATCCCCTTTACCTCCCTTTCCAGTTTTTCCCCTCCTCCTCTTCCTCCTCCTCTTCCTATTC
>JABVXV010000158.1:92500-140090 GCA_013365325.1 Dipetalonema caudispina
TTGTTGTTGTTGTAGTAGTTGTAGTAGTAGTAGTGGTTGATCGTAGTGAAAGGAGGGAGGATATAAGCAGAAGGAGGAAATGCAAAGATATTTGATGGTCATCAGTAGCAGTCATACACCCACCGGAATAATGATTCCCTTCCCGTGTCCACATCATGGGTGGGTTAGTTGGTTGGTTCATTTGAGATTGCTGACCGAGATATTTTCTGAGTCTTCTATCTTCCTCCTTCTCCAATTTTGGTACCTCCATTCCATCATCATCATCATCATCATCATCATCATCAACAACAACATCATGTATTCCCCTCATCATCATTCTCATCGCTTTCCCCGATCCTTCCCCCGACGCGCAGTTATCCTCTGTTAACCATATGCATGCTCATTTCAAACCACCATTTCAAATCCAAATAACTATCCAACAGTAGAAGCCAATGCCACACACACACACACACACATACACACACGCACACACACATATACACATACATCATTCTTATCAGCAAATAACCTTTATCATTTATAATCACCAAGGCTGTTCGATTATTCAGCATTGCACATCTCATATCTACTGATTGCATGATTGCATGCATTACTGCATGCTGCATGCTATTATTATCCAGTAATATATGTGCATTTTTTGTTTGAAACCATTCATTCATCTTATTTGTGAGGCAAATAACCTCGTGCTTTAATTTTTACGAGGCATCGATGTTTGGTGATTGTTGCGGAACGATCTTTCATCGCAACGTCTGTTCGTCGTTCATCTGCTTTGTTTTGATAACTTATTTTAAATAGTTTATTATTTAAATCGATAATTTAATAATTCGATAATTAACCTTTTATTAAAGTACCATTACCGATCATTAAATGTAATGTTACATTTTTGATTCCATTTCTGCTACTGCTTTCATAAATTACCTGCCTTCTTAATTCTCAACATATCATCAGTTCAATTCTTATTGATTTATTGGTTTATTAACCTATACCTTATTGTGGTTCCCTCCTTTTGTATTTTAAATTTATGTTGGTACAATATCATCAGACAGTTTTAAAAGGTTATTTTGTTATGGCCTTACGCATACATAATATTATTTTTTCCATGTTTGAGGGCAAAAATAATTGACCATATGCAAGGTAAAGTTTGACCTCATACTGAAAGCTAACAGATCATGAAAATCATAAATAAGGTCTGATCCAATATTGGAATAAAATTAGGATTAATTGAAATATTTTTTCATCATTTCAATAATTTGCAAAAACTTTACTTACGGAATGAATAATCGTACTGCACTTCTGTAAAATAAAGGTACTAGGTGAATAATGTTTATTTCTTGGGTCTTTATCTTTCATCTACAAGTTTTTTTTTTTTTTTTTTCTAATACTCCACTCATAAATTTGATTCAAAGATTTATGCAAAGTAGTACCTTGCTAAAAAATTAATTAAATCTAATCAATAATTCTTGTCCATCCTTGATCTTGTAGTAATAATTGTTCATATCAAAAGATTTTTCTCTATTTACAAATGGCAATGATTAAATTATTCACATCAACCATTCATTATCATCTCCATTTGTATATTCTAATTTATCTTATAATTGTCAAGAAATCGTTAATTTATCTTTTCCTTGCAAGATTATTTATTCTTTATTCAACCTATCGATCGTTGATCATAGTTTATTCTCTAAATTATATTTTACTGAAGTAATTTTATTGTTTCTACAAATATCACTTGAAGATGAAAAATTTTATGCTTGACTTTTTTTTTTCTCATCTTCATTTGGAATTTTGATAATTTTGAAGGAAAGAAAAAAAAAAAAAAAGGAAACGAAAAATCCATTTTTATGGCTTGTTTCTACTTTTGAAATACTACCGTACGGATGAGTTTATGATAGAGAAATGGAAATAATATTAATGTTAAAGATGAGTCATAAAATGTGATTGTTTGAGATAATTTATAAAACATAAAACAAAGCAAATGCAAATGACATGGTTGGGGATTATGGAGAGACTCACTTCTATGGTCCATTTTGTGTTGTCCATAATCGGTCATTCGTATTTAGCTTCTTCCTACTACTTTAGATACATTTTAAGCTCCATCAACTTGCACTTACTATACCTTCATTCAGAACATGACTTATTTCTTAATTCATCATATCATGAATATCAATGATGAAAAATTACATGAAATTTTATTCCAAAAATTTAATGAGAAATAGATTTTGAAAATTTGAATATTCATCTAAACAATTTGATTGGTGAAATTGTGACAAATATGTCACTTCCTTAGATCTAATCTCGATTGATGACCAAGTGGTAAGTAGCGTGAAATATATCAAATGATTGTTGAATGTAATCACTACATCAATTCCACTGTATTTTTATTTAACATTACAAGTTTTAACCTAACATTTCATTATAATTATAACTATGAGTCTAATATTTACCGTAGTAAATTTTTCAAGAAAAAAATTAAAATTTAATTTTGAAATTTCAATTTTATTACTTCAACTAATTCATTATTATATTTAATTGTCAAGCAAAAAAATAAATACACAAAGATATTTCTCAAAAAAAAAAAAAAAAAAAAAAAAGAAGAAAAGAAAAAAAAAAACTTGGATGATCGTTGTAGAAGATTTGATTCAATGGATGATGATGATGATGATGATGATGATGTTATGCAATGGGAAATGAAACATAAGAAGATGTGCGCAAAATTTTTCCCCACTTTACAAACATCATTTAGACATTTATTTCATGGATAGATTTTTGAAATAAATTGAGGAACGATCGTTGAAGCGTAATATCACACTTAAAAATCTCAATTTTTAGTCATTTTAATTGCTAAAATTACGTATATTTCCCATCAAATCATTTGGTGATTTTTTTTTTTTTTTTTTTTTTTTTTTTTAATTGAGTCATTCCTATTTTCCATTCATTTCTCATTTCACCTATGTATTTTCTTCTTCTTTTCTCTGTTGTCCTTTAGCCTTTATCCTAAAGAAGAAGCCAAAGTGATTAAATAAACTTTAGACTTTATATCATTTCCCTTCTTTTCTTTTCTTTTCTTTTTTTTTTTTTCCCTGTTTAATTTGTCTGCAAATATTTCCATCTATCTTCTATTCTTTCAAAAATTTTCATATATTAAAATTATTAAAATATTCCAATGAACTTTAGATTTTTCCAGTTTATTTGATCATCAGATATAAATTGTAAATACAAAAACAAAAAAAATAATAATAATAATAACTCAAGTTTTAAATAGTATTTTTAGATTTTTTAAATTCATTTGATAACGGTTCTCGATATTATCCTGAAATCTGAAAGAAGTGTAATTTTAACGGAAAATTGTTTAATTATCGCTTCATGTTTTCGTAGTAAAACTAAAAATTAAAGGTTTAAATTCGAAATCGAATTAACTATTAGAAGGAAAATTTGAGCTAATCGTTAAATGGTTTACTAATGAAGTATAATAGCTGAAAATTTATAATTATAAAAAATCTATGCTAAATTTCTTATCGTTTCCAGTTTTGAGCATTTTTTCATGGCAATCTTTGCATACAAATCATTTCATTGTCCGATAAGTTATTAAAATAGATGAGCGCAGTGGAATAATTATAAGAGTAAAGGTATATATTATTTTGCATCTGTCTCATTTTTGAGAATATCATATTTGTTCAATTGAATTTTGAAACTTAAATTGCAACATTTGTATTTCGAAATTTCAATTTACGACAATCATATCACAAATTTCTGCCTTCGCATTCCATAACTGTTCAATTAATTGGCAAATAGCTGAACATAATTGAGATTGAGATTCCGTTGAAATTTGCATATCTAAAAATTATTTATAGATTATTCTTACTTCCTTAACAAGAATTTAAAGCCTTTGAATACCTCTAGAATTCACATTTACATCGGAAACTTAGCATCCGTTGCATTTTATTTCATTTCCCATAATTTCTTACTTATTTGCATCTTCTAAAAAATCAACAAAATGTCGGCATCTAATTTTCTTTTTATTTATTCATCTATTCTGTAATTTCAAAAATCAAAAAAAAAAAAAAAAAAAAAAAAAAACCTGGATAAAATTTTTTAATAAGAAAAATTTGAAATTTGGTAAATTTCTTAGGAATAAATTGGCCATTGTACGTTTTGGAGCGCAGTTGTTGTCATAAATATGTAAATATTGGGCGGAAATAATATTGATGGCATACATTGGATATCTATGAATTTCATTTATTCATCCGAAAAGAAAGGGGGTAGAGTGGACGAAGAATGATTTCCTTCGTACTTCGTTTATTACTTGTATCATTTCGTTTGTGCTTCGTTTGATACTTTGTCCAAATTAATCGAATACGTGAAAGAAACGTTGTTGTAGTATTTTCTTTTTTTCATACTGGTAACTTATAATTAGTTATCGTTGCTATTATAGCATATCATTATCAATGATATTATTATCAGCTGTTCGATAAAATTAATTAATTTCAATTTTTATATAAATTATCATTCGTTTTACATATCGTCCTATTTTGATTCTATTCCAAATTGTTCTTTTTTTTTTTTCTTTCTTTTTTTTTTCTCTTTGCTCTCTCTCTCTCTCTCTTTCTCTCCCTCTTTCTCTTCCATCCTTTTGCGGCAAATTTACTTTTCGTTCAACTCAAAGGGAAACCGATTTTTGGCTCTGATATTGAAACTAAAACCAAAAAACGATAGGAGGTATCGATGGTAAGCGGTACTATCAGAAGATAGAAAGCAATTGCCGGTGCGACAATCTTTCACACTTTCCACCAGAAGATAACTGTTCCTTTTTATGCCCTTTGCTAAATGCTATTTGCTTCGATCAACCCGATTTTCCTCCTTTTTTTTTTTGTTTTTGTTTACTTGTTGACTTTTATATGACACATAGAATAGGTTTTTTTTTTTTTTTTTTTTTTTTTTCACACACCCCCTTCCCCCCCTGCCGCACCATTTTACCATATTATTGTAAATGTAATAATTGCTAGACAAATAAGAAAATAAGACTTTAATATTTTTAATAAGAAGAAACTATATTAAAGAATGCAAAGTAATTATACGATAATAAAACGTCAAAAATAAATTGTATGCAAATTTTTTTTTGGAAAATTTTTGAAACTTTACAGTGATGGATGAAATTGCACTGATTGAGTCACCACAATCTACGTATATTACACGATCACGGAATGCGACATTGACGTGTCGAGCTCTTAATGCCATACGGATACGTTTTAAATGTAATGGACGTTGGGTATGTTTTATGGAATTTCAACATAAACAAACATTGTTATCTGAATTGAATAATTTGTGATAATTTTTATTAGTAAATCCACAAAAGTTAATTCTTCCTTAAATTAGATTTAAATTATTTAAAATTTATCAGAATTATCCCTACCTTTTATTTAATATTTTTTTTTATTACTTAATTTATTAATTAATTTTTATTAATTTATTAATTCTTTCTATTTTTTTTTTTATTTTTTACTTTTATTTAATCTACACTACAGTGTCCTATGATAGCATAATATTGTTTACTTACATGGATGAGTCATCTGTGAAAAAAAAAAAAAAGAAACTAATAATTTGAATCATTCATTCTATGTAATTAAGTTATCTTATTCAAATTAAAATTGAATTTTTATTATTAGTTGGATGATTCACGTCATCATGTGTCGCAAGGAACTGATGCTGCCACCCATTTACCCTTCCATAAAGCAACTGTTGAAATTGATCGTCAGGAATTAAACGTTCATCCCGGTGATTTCACATGCCAATGTTATGCATCCACTGATTCTGATGTACAAGTGGTTCGCTCTGAATCAGCACGTGTTCGTATCGCATGTAAGTGATATCAATTGTATTATTTTAAACCCATTAGTTTGATTAATTTTTTTTACCAAAACTTTGTAAGGAAAAGTAGGTGAAGTTGAAAATTTTGCAAATCCTTCCATCTTCCATCAATCAGAGCATTTTAATGAAATCAATTAAATTTTATAAATTTAAATGAAGGTTACATTTTACTACTCCCTTTACTATTACTGCAATAGTATTCATCTTTTTCCTTTCCCTTTTTATCCGATTAAATTAATACATTCAATCTTTCCTTCTCCTTCATTCCCTTAGATTTATCTCATGACAGATTTTAAATAAAATCTTACTAATTTTCAAATTTCAGTTTGTTTCATATAATTTTTTAAAAATTTAAATCAAATTTCAATGTAAAAAGAAAAAGGAAAATACAAACAATTTTTTTCTTCTCATTAGGAACTATCATCATCATAATTCATCCTACAAATGTTTTTTGCCCAATAGCTTTTCTTCGCTTTTTATTTACAATAAATGAAATATCGAAAAAAAAAAAAAAAACAAAACAAAAACGAAAGAAAAAAAATATTTTTTCCCACGAACTGATAAGGTGTTTTTTTTTTTCCATAGATATATGATAAGAATTTTAGAAAAATTATAACTTTCACTTTTTCAACTATTATCCTACACCATTTTAATTAAACTAATTGTCGAATTATTAAATTGTGCCAAAAATTTTGTCTGCATATCTTTCTTTTTTTTCTTTTTTTTTTGCTGTAATTTCCGTTAACTAAACGGAAATATTTAACTGAATGTTATATTGTTCAATTTTAAATCTGCAAAATTTATATGGTTCTTTAAAAACAAAAAAGAAAATTGCTGAAAATTTTGGGATAATAAAAATATATTGGAGGTTATGAATATGAGTTATAATATGCTATGGATAAATGATAATGATCATTTTGGATTATTAGTTTTCATGGATAAGGTGCATTATTATGCTCAATTGAGCATTAGTTACTAATTAAGATTAGTAATATATTTTTAGTCATTATCCATCTTTGTCTAATACAATTTCCAACTGTCACATCTATCCATTCAAAAAAAAATACAACAATGTTGTAGCATTTTATTTAATTTTATTTAATAAATATAACTTCACAAAATAAAGCAATCTACGAGGAGTGGATAAAGAAAGCTTAAATTGAAAGTTACACTTTTCCTTCTTTTTTTTTGTTTTGTTGAAAAATTTGTAATTTTATTGTCACATAAGTTTGTCACATAAAATGCAAAAATATAGAATGGATGAATGATTTTAATTTTGAATTGAAAGATTGAAAAAAAATGTACTATTTGTAATTAGAAGAAGGTATGCTCAGTGAATAATGCAATTTAATTATCAGTTTATTTGATTTGCATATTGTAGTATTTGTGATTGAAAGATTTTACAAATCCACTACGAAATTGTGTGGTAATTGACCGTGCAAATTAGCGTTATTTAGCAACATTTTGAAGTGGTTACGGTGAAGTATACTTGACATAATCAGAGATGCTAACGGCCATCATTGCTGTATAACTGATTGCCTGAGTAAAACGACCAACTACTGATTGACCGATTAAATCAGGAATGAATTGCCTAAATACACTGACCAAGTGTACTAATCGATAATAATTAACTGAAATTCCAAAATATATGGCAAAATCATTGAAGCTTTGAAAAATGCTAAATTATTTGTAAAAGAGCAAAAGAGGAAGATGTGAAAGGGATAAGGGCAGGAGAAAGAAAAGAAGGGGACACTTGAATTGATGTCGGTGACATGTCTCATGAGAGTAAGAAATTTTGAATTGTGACATTGGATGAATGTTGTCTTCTCTTCGATCCTCATCCTAACCCCTTTTTACGCTCAACTAACCCATTGCTAACCATTCTAATACTTCAAGCATACCGCTTAAATTCATAGTAACATTCTTCACTATTAAATCTTTAAGGAATTTTCAAATATTTGCACATCCGAAGAGTTTATGGAACATTTGAAATTATCCATACCCATAACTTATCCATTAATTTGAATGCAAAACTGCTCTATTTATCATCCTTTCTTCAAACCTTAACAAAAGATGGATGAAATAAATAATTTCAATTCATATAACTTCCATTTTTTTCTTCCCAGCCTCCCATTAAAATTACCATTAATCTCTGCTAACAAATCTTATGGTTATTTAACTAATATTTACCCATTTAACATCAATACGAGTCCCTCAATTCATTTACTTTGGATACATGAAAAGCCAATTTTCTACAAAGCTATGTATTCTTCCCATATCATTTATTCTTAAATGTTCCTTCCCTTTTATTCTCTTTATCATCAATGTCGTATAGAATCCAAAGAATTTCCCCATCTACTTTTTTTTTTTTTCTTCTTCTTCTTCTTCTTCTTCTGCCAAATCGCGAGAAAGGAACGAGAAATGGTGTTTGAATCAAAAAAAAAAAAAAAGAAAAGTGAAAAAAAAAAGACAAAAAAAAAAAATCCAAGCTTATGAAAAGTGCTATGTCAATTTTGCAGCAAAAGGATTATGTAAATAGCTTGTAGAATGAGTTTGGTTTGTGTAGCAAAAATTTCATCCGATAAGGATAATTTCTGCTTGGAAAGAAAAAATTTAATTCTTCATTTAAAATTTCTCCTAATGATTTATGTGATGAATGACCATAAATATATTTAAATTTTAAATATGTTTAAATTTGAATAAATTGACGTAGATGTTCTAAATGTACAAAGAAACAGACTAATGTATGGGAAATTTAAATTTAATTAGTTCGTTGAACTGTTTCAACTACTGATCGCTCGTTTCATGAAATTCAAGTTTAGATTTAACACCTCTAAATTCTATTATTCATGAGAAAAGAGTAGATTATTATGGCGTAAGTTCTGAGATATTAGTAACAACAATAACGACAACGAATAGGATTGCTGTTTTAGTATCACCGATACGAGGAAACGTCGCAAAAAAAAAGTGGAACTCATAAATATAAAGAAGATAGGGAAGGAGTTTTACGATGAGCAAAAAGAAGGGTCAATTAAATCGTAAGTTGAAGGCTGGGGAGATTTTTTTGTTTAGAATTTCAGAAAAGTAAATAGATGAATTGGAAGAAATATCATACTATTATTCTCATATTTTTCATTCTTCCACTTTATTACTTTTCATTTTTAATTTGTTATAATTTAATTTTGAGAACAAATAGGTATGACATTTTTTTTTTTTCATCAATATTTGATACAACATTCTTATTTAAAATTTTCCTTTTTTTTTTTTTTTTTTTATTCGAAAATCTGCATTTTTTTAAAGTTGAAGAATTAATCGATCATTCTGTCACATCTTCCACAAAATGTCAACCAATTCATAGCACAATTGTATTTAACATAAATAGTTCATAGTTACAAAATGAAAGAAAATGAAAAAGATGACAGCTGCCAGGCATTTCGTTAAAAAGGATGACAACATCGATAAGCTATATATTTCGGCGGTGTAAAATGGGAATTCCACTGAACAGCTGACTCTT
The DNA here is from genome assembly GCA_013365325.1 of Dipetalonema caudispina. Classification (NCBI taxonomy): domain Eukaryota; kingdom Metazoa; phylum Nematoda; class Chromadorea; order Rhabditida; family Onchocercidae; genus Dipetalonema; species Dipetalonema caudispina. Next base: position 101,880 of record JABVXV010000158.1, read on the forward strand.
TTAATGATTAAGCAAAAAAAGTAAATATTTCATCCGGAATAGCTTATAACTTCATTTATTGGTCTTGAAATATATACATATTATTTCCTGTACAGTAGATTTTTTTTTTCTTTTGTTTGGGTTGGTTGAGCTGTAATATATTTTTCGACATTGTGCAATAAATATGATGCAAAAAATATTCCAAAACAATTTTGTACAAAAATTTATGGTAGCATACATAAATTATTAAAATATCTGTTACCATTTCGGAAAAAAAAAAAAAAAAAACTGAATTATTTGAAGAATTCGGACAATGATGCAATATTTTTCAACTTTCAGTTAATATATCATCAATTAACATTTTCATAATTCAAGATATTAATTTGATCGAAAATGGAATTGGAGTAAAATATTTGTGAACATGAATTCATAATACATACAATAATATCATTCAAAAATTTTCTTTTATCACTTACTACTACTGGGTCAATTCGGAAAATTGTGAAATTTCATCATTATGTTATTCGGTAGTATTATGCTTTTTTGAATATTTAAGGAATTTTTATTTATTATTCCTTGTGATAAATTGAGAAAATTTTTGAAAAATGAAAATAGTATTATAATTTAAAGTGGACAGATTCATTTGAGTAATAATACCCAGTGAGGAAAGAGTTTCGCAGTTCTGATACCGTATAACTTGCTAAAGTGGGTAATCAGTTTGTCCGATCTAAGCATTCTATATTGCTTGAAAGCATAAATTTACTACCAAATGACTCATCCGACTCATACAAAGCAAAATAACATACTACTACTACTACTACTATTAATACTACTACTACTACTACTACCACTACAACTATCACTATTATCATTACCATTAACTTTATCAATAATTAATCTTAGCAAGTAACTAATTTACATGTAACCAACTAATTGTCCATGAAATTATATCAAATTGATTGAAAATTATGATGATCATTGTTTCTTTCCCAGATTTATCTCATATTTATACATTTTGTAAGATCAATCGGATACCGATAAATATGTAAAGAGAAAAATGAAGAATTCAGAATTTTGAGGATCATTTTATTTTTGAAAATGAAATTAAAAGAAATGAATGAATGATATAAATAAAACGATCCATCTTGCCAAAAAAAAAAAAAAAAAAAGGAAAAAAATTAACTCAGCAAAGCTACGAATTATTTTAACGAATTATTCAACTTCTCTTCTCTCTTTTATCCTTTTTCTTTCTACCTATGGATGGATATTTTCTCAACTATTTGTTATTTATCATTTTAGCTAGAAGATTTTCTCTTTTTTCTTTTTTTTTTCATCATTTTTTTCTCGGTTAATTTTAGTCCGAAATTTTCGTCATTCAGTAGTATTCTAGGATTAACAAAAAAAAATTTAGTAACGAAAGATGATGATAGTTAAGATATTGTGAGTTTTAGATTAAAACAGGTGACGCTCCATATCTTTTGAGCTTATCTCGTCTTAATTAATTTATTATTTTCCTGGTACCACTCAAAACCTACCCTATTGATTTAATTTGCTTCAATTAATGATTGTTAATATTGCTAAAAACTGAAAATGATTGTTTCTGGGGGACATGTTTTTTTTTTTTTTTTTTTGCAACAACGAAGAAGTAAACATTGTACGAAAAGTTATGGAACAATTAAATTTTATAATAGAGCATTACAATGCATAAAATTTCACAAATGAAGTGTAAGAAGATTTAAAATTAAAATGGAATGAAGAAATTAGTATTATCAAAATAGTTCATAATTAATTTCTCTAATTACTTGCGCGTTATTGTATGAATCATCCAATAACATCAGAATTAATAAGAATGACTGAATTATTTGACGGAAATCCAATAATTTCTCAATCTGTTCCAATAAGTTTATTCATCATAAAAATCACAAATTATTTATGATCCATCAAAAATCCAATTTATTGCAGACATTCGGAAACATTTCTATCAAACACCAGTATCCGAAAATGTACCGGAAGGTGGTACTGTACATATGCATTGCTCACCACCAGAAGGTGAACCTAAAGTTGAGGTAAGATTTGTTTATAATTTATTTGGTACTAGTTGATTTATATTGGTAAAATTGGCGGAAAAGTTAAATTTTATTATGAGGAATAAATAAATAAATCTTATTAGAAATGAATTAAATTTAATTTAACTTAAAGTTTCGTTAACTATCTTTCACACTTTCGCTATAAAAGCAATGCTTATAGTTTTTTTTTTTTTATATATGTTACGTCAATTTCATCACTATTTGTTAAAATATATTAAAAATGAAAATATTATTTGTTATAGGAATGCATATAAATTTTACTTAACAGTCAGGTAAGCGTATGAAGTAATTAATGTGATCCAATATGATGTTATTTAATGAAAATTGATAATTAATAGAATGTTGCTAATTTACTAGAATGATAAAAATATCACTAATGATGACGAATATAACTACTGCATCCTTTCATTAAACAAATTTCCATCCTCTACAATTTTACATAAAATCCATTTGGCGTTATTTATTTATTTTTTATCCCATCTTCCTCAAATTTCAAATTCAAATTTTTGTTTACAACGAAAATTTTTTTTATTGTTAGAAATTGAATAAAATAACTTTTTATTATTATTTCATAGTTTTCACTAAAGAAGTTTAATAAATCATATTGCATCTTTATACTCAGTTCATTTTATTTTCAAATTTAACTGATTGATTTAAAAATTTTTGTTTCAATATAGAATTTATGCATAATTTTTTCGTGAGAAACAAATTTTTCAAATATTTTGTTTGTTAATAGAAATAATAGTAATTGTTGAATATACCAAATTTGTTGCAGATATTTTGGATAAAAGATGGAAAAGAGATTGAACGACAATCAGATTCTAATATGATTATTGCCAATGATGGTTCATTGATCATATCCGCTGCCCGTTTGTCCGATTCTGGTAATTATACTTGCGAAGCACGAAATATCGCTAACAAACGTTTTTCCGATCCTGCACAAATTGTTGTTTACGGTATGGAATGCAAACCATTCGTTTTCTTTTCTTTTCTTTTTTAAATTTTCATTGCATATAAATCGGTTTTCAATATTTCTAAAATTTAATTTATGAATAATAAAATTAAGACAAAACAGTGAATTAGAAAGATAGCTTTTATTGAAAAAATATTAGTAACAATAATAATAAAAATATTCAGCAAAAACTGACTAATCAAAAGAAAATTTTTAGATATTAAAGATAAATTTTTCAGATAAAACATTAGATATAATTAATGATTAGATAAATTATTCAAATTTCAACTAACACCTAAAATTCAATTATATTAAGTTTGCATTTCACCCATTTCTTGTCTTATCACTCCAAAAATTTTAAGTTAAATTATTTGTTAGTTGATATCACGTAACTCAACACAATTAAAACATGTAATTCTTTGTTTGAAATTGAATTAAATTTTGATTTTTTATTTTACTTGAACATACAAATATGCATTCTTGGTTGCCAAAATATTCATTAAATTAAGACTAATTTAAGTTTGATTACTTAATCTTAATCATATTTGTTCGTATCAATAATTAATCCTATCATAATATCCTTTCATTATTAACCATTTTTGAAATAAATTTCAAACAAATATATATCTGCACATATCTTTACCCTTTTGACCTTGAATAAAAGGGGATTTTCATAGTGATTGTAAATATATAAAAAATAAAGTTTATCACTTATATGGCGCCGGTTTTTCCTTTTTTATTCTCTTCTGTATTTCCTTCAATTGTTCAACAAAATAAGGACAAAGCTCGTAACAGTAAACCGACAAATGTATATAAAACTTATAATACCGGAAAAAGTGGCCTTTTAATGGTTGATAAAAAGGCGATACGATGCCTCTTTTTTTTTTTTTTTTTCCCGATACGAGTGGTCTCTATTGGCGCCTGTAACATTTTATCGGTTCTTCACTTTTTTTTTTTTCTTAATTTTTTTCCTTTTTTTGTTTTTAACTTTCGAGCAAATAGTTTACATCGGAAAGCTATGCAAAGAGTAAATTTTTTTGAATTGAATTTGTTTTCAGATGATAAATTTTTTGCACAAAAAAGATGAAGTGTGGAAATTTTTGCGTTTTTTTTTTTTATTTTTTAAGTTACTGCATTGAAATTTAACTTTATTGTTTCAACAGTCAAATGTATCCTGATTTGCTCATCCTATCTTAGATTCAAATTAATAGATTAGATTTAAATTAATTGTTGCAAACAAAAAAAAAAAAAAAAAAAAAAAAAAAGGTAGATGGTTTTTATAATCATATTGCTGTGAAATAGAAAACAAATTTTATAAAATTTTTCAATTTCATTAGTTCTTTCAACATTTCAAAAATGTAACTAAAATATATATTTAAAAAAGAAAACACTTTTTATATATATAATTAATCGATTAAGAATCATTTCAGTAAATGGCGAATGGGCAGAATGGTCTTCATGGAATGGTAATTGTAAAGTTGATTGTACCCAGTTGAAACAAGAAATAACAAGGAGACGTAGCAGCACAGTACATACCAAACTTGATGATATTTGGCCAAAACTGGTACGCAGGAGAACTTGTAATAATCCCGCACCAATGAATGGTGGATCTGATTGCTTAGGTGATCCAGAACAAACTAATGAATGTCCTTTGGATTGTCATTTGGATGGTTATTGGTTCGTATTTTAAAAATTCGAGAGACAAATGTATTATTGGGAAAGTTCAAATTGTGTAAAATCTTATCTTTTTGGAAGAAAGATGCATATATTAAGGAAAAATTTGAATGGAATGTTTATTTGACCTTAAGCTTTATTTTTTTCTTTTTTTTTAAGAAAAATGTAATTATGAATTAATAAAATGATACGATTTTTTGAGCAAATGACAGATATTTATAGGTCAGAATGGTCATCATGGTCACAATGTAGCGAAAACTGCCAAAAATTCCGTACTCGTTCTTGTAATTCACCTCGACCAACAAATGGTGGACAATTATGTGGTGGTCGTGATTTAGATACCAGGAATTGTACTCAAGGAGAAGGTTATTGTACAGCAACAGCCCAACGATCAGCACCAACATATATTGGATATAACCTAGAAGCTCAGCTTGCAATGTATGCTGGCCTATTCAGTGTGCTTATCCTTTTGCTTATCATCCTTATTTTGATATCTGTATTGCTATATCGTTGTCGACGACGATGTACCAGCGCCAAGAAAGATGGATTTTACTTCCCTGAAAACAGTGGTTAGTTTTCTTGCTAATTAATTTATTAATTGAATTTTGTTTAATATTACTTCTTGTTATGATTAATAGTATTGTTCAGTTGTTGACAGCTTAATGATAAAATTGAATGATTTTCATACCATGATTAATTTTCAAGTTTTAAAATAATTATTAAATTTGAATGGAAATTTTAAGGTATAATTTGCAGGACATGTACGTACTGTATTATTACAACAACAACAACGATTACTTGGTGATCCAAATGATTCTCTTAAATCATTAACAAAAGGTGGTAGTGAATTTTACACTTTAACAACGACTGCTTCACCAACTCATCCTCTTGTAAGACCGCCATCATTAACGCTTAGATCTGCTAATAGTAGTGGCTATTCGTCAACAAGAAAAATTACAGGTTTGAATTATTTTCTAATCCGATCAAAGATTACTTTTTTTTTTCTTATTTCATTGAGCTTAATAATAAAATTTTAAGGAGAGAAATTTTTTTTTTTTAAAAAAAAATATTATAATTTTAAATTTAAAGGATCACGTGTGGCATTAATTACGGAATCATCATCAAATTCATCAAATGGTAAAATTACAATTGCACGAACAAATTCGCGAACATCGGATGAAAATTATGCAACATTATATGATTATGTAGGTGATGTTAATGATCAGTACGGGTCTTTCGAGCTCAGCAAACAACCTCATGTTATTCTTCCTGCTTATGTGGATAGTATGGGAGGAAGATTACTGGTATCATTTTTTTTTTTTTTTTGAGTAATTGAAATGTTTAAAATTTTTCAATAATTCATTTGAACAATAACATTATTTGCTTGATTAGTTTTATCATTACTAAAACAATGAATTCATTTCTTATCTAAAATTTCTATGTAATTTAAAAAATTCGATCACTTTCTAAAGTGAACCTTTCTTTTTTTTTTTTTTTTTTCAAAATTAAAAATGATTCAGAGACAAATGGTTCGTCATAAGGAAGGAATCAATTTGTTAGTTAGGAAAAATTTGCAAGTATTATTGATCCAGTTTATTACTTAAAAAGAAGTAGCTGAATATATGTAAATTAGTAAAGAATTAAATTCTGAAAATTTAAAACAAGAAAGAAATAATTGATGATTTTTTTTTTTTTTTTTTTTTTTTCAGCTCAAACGAAATGGTGCTGCCCTGTTAATACCGGAGGGTGCATTCCAAACAAATCATATGGTATTTCTTGCTGTCTCCGATGATCTCAATGATTCACCCAAATTATTGGGTAATTTCAGCTTTTCCTCCTAATTCATATATCCATGTATAAATTATTTGTTTAAAAATTATTAAAATAAAATTTTATTATAAATTTATGTTTTAAATGTTTGAAAGCATTTTCAGAAGGTAATACGGTGTTAAGTGCTGTAGTGATGACAGGCCTATGTGATGAGAATGAAAATGATGTCATTATACATAGGCCATTTATCGTGACATTTAAACATTGCGCTAATATTTTCCCAAAAGATAACTGGATTTTTATGATTTATGCAAAAGGCAATCAAAATAACAATTGGGAAATGATTGCACAAATTGGTGATGAAGATATTAATACACCTCTGTATTGTCAAATGGATTTGACAAGGTAACATTTATTTTATTGATAAATAACAATCATTACCATAATAAGAATGATGATCAGGATAATCCTAATAATTGATACAATTGATAAAAAGTGATTTAACAATAGAAATTCAATTTTTTGTTTAATTTCATTTTCTTTTACAGATGCCATATAATGATAGAACGCTTTTGCAAGTTATTATTGGTCGGTAAACCACGTCGACCAACATTAGCAACAATGAAACGGATGCATTTAGCTGCATTTGGTCCCTTGCATCGTATTACCAATGATACTTCTATTAGAGTGTATTGTGTACCAGAAACTGGAATTGCTATTCAGAATGTCCTGTGTCAAGAAGAAAATACTGGTACTTTACTAGCTGAATCCGAAAATTTCTTGATGCGTGAAAAGGGTGCCTTATGTGTCTGTCTTGAAGAAGTGTCAACAGGACTTATTAAAAAGCCCGAGGCACAATATCTGGTGAGTTAATCACGTTACTGAGCTTTATTCCATTTTAAAATCATTCAAAAAAATTCAAAATTTCACAAAAAAAAAATACAAATTTTACACAGATCCAAAGCTCACAAAAGGATACTAGTAAACATGTTACAGGAGATACCGTCTAGTCATCATTTATGGTGTGTGCAGAACGGTTTGCACTGCAGTCTGAAAACTGATGTTCCGGAAGATTTGGTAGAAACAATTAGTGGTCGAATTGTTATCTACCAGAAGGGTAATGCCGATGCAAGAGAAGTGCTACATTTTGATATGCAACAGTCATTCGTAAGTAACATTTAGTACCTCAAAATATAACTACGAAAAAGCTCCTGCATCTGGATTCATTATTCTCCTTCAAAAAACCAAATTATCAATCCAAAACGTATCTTCCGGAATAGTGCAGTCCGTTTCAGGAGGATAGTGAAATGGAAGAAGATGGAGTACTTTCGTGTGGTTTTTTATTGGATTACACAACAAGACGAAAACTGGCCGAACTTTTTGATGTCCCCACCGATCCGACAAAGGACTGGCGAGGACTTGCTAAAAAATTAAACCTCCATAGGTATATACAGGTAGTGATATACATTATTTAACCTCTGTTTAAAAGCATAAAGGATTACTTCTACTAGCTAACGTTTTTATGATGTTGGACTCAAGATGTTAGAAATGCTATAAAATCGAAAACGATTCCCAGGTCAAGGTAGTGGCCACTACTTGCAATACGTCAGACATTAATCCAGCTTTCAATTTGCGGCACTGGAGTTCACAATAATCCACAAAAACCATAAAAATAATTGCAATGATAATGTTTCAGTACTTCGCAACTCGACCTGGTCTTTCACCAACATCACTAATTCTGGACCTATGGGAAGCTGTGGAATTCGGCTCACAGCGGGCAGTACTGGATCTTTTGCAAACTGTCCGAATCATGGGTAGACCTGACGCTGTAACGGTGCTCGAAAATTATCTTTCCAGTTCAAAAAACATGAACAAATGAAATTAAGAAAATGGAATTTGTTTTCAAAAAGCTGATTCATGTAAAGTACAATTGAAGAATTTAATATCTCACTGAGAGGTCTCAATTAGATGATATATTACTCTTTGCACTGAAGCAGTAAATGTTTTTTTCTCTCTTTTTTTGACGAGCAAAAACAATTCTGAAAGACTTACTGCAATTTTGCATAAAGATGCGACATAATAAATTGTTTGAATCATCAGTCGAAAACAGTAAGTTCGTCATTATATTACATTGCAATGAACTAGTAACCCAATATGAACCCTTAATCCTTTAGATTTCTTTATCCAAGGAAGTCGGTGGAACACATTATTGAGGTCATGCCTAAATATTCTGCAGATAATAAGCAGCACAAAGAACGGAGTATTTTCCAGCAATGTTAAGAATAAAAATTACTATAACATTAGTAGTATCACCGACCAAATTAATCAAATATGTGCATATATTTCATCACGAATGATGTCTTTCTAAACGCACATACCATATACCCGGTGAAGAACAATTTAAATACATAGCCGAAAGCAGAGTCATATAGAGAACTAAAACATATTTAATATAAACTAAAGAAATGTCTAACAATGAAGTGCACAAATCAATGCAGTAGTTATACGCGGCTTCGGAACTCCTTCGCTAACTTTCTGGCGTCCACTTCACCTTCATTCTAATACAAAAATTCGCATTATGAAATGATATTACATTCTCTCATTAGCAAAAAACATTTAATTTGGCTTAAACTTATCTGAAAAAAAGTGAGGAAAACAGTAACACACCTGAACTTTATTTCTGACATCTTGGTCGATTACTTCGCCATTGCTATTTACTAGCCTAGCAGCGGGTATCGTTTTCACATCATATTTCGTCAAAAATTCTCTGCAGCAAAAACAAAACTTGAAAATAATTTACTGCCACTGTGCGTAATTTCTCGATGTTGGTAGTTACAGCATAAATCCTACTGGTTTAGCATTTATATACAAAAACAAATGATTCACGACCACGTATTACCAGAAAAGTGATGGTCGAGTAACTGTTGAACAGTGAAGCAAACAATTCTACATATACTATTAATGTGTATTTGTCACAACCTTCGAGTACTAAGAGCACGTAAAAAGAAGTAAGCGAGACTTACGAAATATGTTTGTCACCAAATGGGATATATGGTACATTGGGAAGTGCTTTATTATAATAATCTAACTGGTGTTGCGCCTCGCGATCACGGGAAATCCAAACTATTTCAATATTTTCGTCTTTTGCAGCTTCATCGTACCATTTCTAGAAAACCATGATTATTGCAGATAGTCACAAAAATAAAATCCTAACATATCTCAAGCACTGGCTATTATAGTAATGAACAATGGACGAATTTTAAAAAAAAATGTATATCCGAATTTGAAAACTATCGTAAAATGAGCAGAATGGTAAGAAAAATAAGGAGGGACACTAAAGCAAAGAAGGAAACACTTACTTTCAACTTGGGAGTAAAAATACGGCAGTGACCACACCATCCGGATGAGAAATATAGTATAATCGCCTGGAACTTAATAAAAATTACAAAACAAGCAAAATACATAACCGGATCAAACTTGTCATGGTAGCTCAAACTATTCGATTTCTCTAAAACTTTGTAGAAATGTGTCATACAGTACTATGTACAATTCAACTGCTACTGTAACAACATGTAATTAGCGTAAAATCTTATCAAAGATAAAAATTACTGACCTTATTTTCCAAATCATCCACTTTGACTACTTCACCACCTCGTTTCGTTAAGGGAACACCTTTCAGAAATTCGGCACCCGCTGCATAACAACGGCCAAAATTAAGTCTTCCTATTCGAGATAATAGCATTTTTCGTAAACAAATATTAATTCACTCTAAAATTAAATTGGTAAAGGAATTATCTCCTCAACAAACTTATTTGCTTAGCAAATAAGATTAAACTACAGAAATACATTAACCAGAAAATACATTTACGAGTAGATATAAATCAATAAAAACCAAAATAACTGAGAATATCCATCCCGACTTCAACCTCCTTGCTTCATTCTACAGCGGTTACCACTCCCTGCTAACATCATTCATGCTCACAACGAAAATCAAAGTCCCAGCAGGAATCGAAAGTTAAATTACAATTTTCACCCTGGCTTAAGCTCTAATCTTTAGACTCGAGTGATCCGATTTATTTCCTCATCGAGTGATCACAATTTTAGTTCACATCAGGAATGGTTAACAATTTACACTCTGGCTTATGCTCTAATCTCTAGGCTCAAGTGATCCGATATATTTCCTCATTGATTGATCACAGTTTTAGTTCATATCAGGAATGGTTAGGCGTAAACTTTTCGAAATCAGAAATTATTCACTGTATCTGAAAAAAGGCAGTTCCTGAAACTTTCTAACCTATGCTACCAACTATCAAACAATCGTTTGTTGAACAAGCTGTCGACAATCATTGACTGTAAATTGATACTATTTGAAAAAAAAAAAAGAAACAAGGGAAAGGAAAATATTAATTGAAAAATATTACTCAAATAAGAAAATCTTTGCCAAAATATTATGATAAAACTAATAAGTGATAAGCAGTACCTGGGCTGAACAAATGAATGATAAGAGCATACATTTTTAAGGACAAAATTTTCTCAATTATTTGTTCATTTCTTTTTACATTTTTCACTTTTACAATCAGAAATAAATTATTCAAATAGATAATTTGTTGAATATAATGTTAGGAATATCATAAATGAATATGATAACAATTTACAAAGTTTTTTTTTTTTTTTTTCTCTCTTTAGATTCTTGTTAAGTTTTGAATATTTCACAACAAAAAACTTATCATCTTAGAAACAATTTTAGAAAATATTCCGATATTGGATATCAATTTTAATGATAAGGTTTGATTGCTTACGTTACTGCTAGCAGAAAGTTGAAAAACATTCTGATTTTACCGCACTGTGATATGATGATGATTTTAGCTTCCTTTTTTAAATTCCATGAAATCAGTTTTGTCCCTTCCTCTCTTGCCTTCTTTTTTTTTCCATCCCAATGTAATTAAAACAAAAGCAGTATGAGTAAGTGTCGAGTTATATTAAATTGGGTTTGTTTTTGATCGAAATTAATGCTAAAAGGTGATCCAATCAAATCATACAAATTTTAATTAACCGAACAGATCAATAACAATGACTAATAACCTTTTGAGATGTCAGCATTGCTCACTAATTCATCATATATTTGATGAAAAGTGGAAATGAAGTGATCATCCGAGAAGTCGGAGAGAAAATGATATGCGTACGTGAAGGAAATAATAGGTAAGAATTTAAAATGGACAACTTAAGATAGATTATCTCGGTATAATTATACTTAGTTATACGATTGTATTTCACGTACATCGAGAGCACTATATCAAAATGTAATCTTGGCAACTTTCGTAATTGCAAAAGCAAAATTATTCTTCTTTTCTTCCTCTTATCAATATTTTGATTATCAGATGGTTATCAGTTACTGCTACCAACCTCTTTAGTTGGTTAGACTTTATAAGACTTGATCGGATTATTTTACAGCTAACTATGATAACAACCGTTTTAACTGTTTCATTTGGTAGCTTCTCAGCTAAAGTATTCCAGTTGAGTGTAATTCTTTTACGACTAAAATAAAGGTTTATTTAAAAATAAATTCTAATCTAAAATATTTCTTTCTTCAAATCATCCATCATCCGAATTAATCCCGACAAAAAGGAGAACGAAGTAGAATGGTTTGCTTCGCTTACATTATTGTCTTTCTGGAAAAAATGATTTTGATCATATACATTTATTCATCAACAAAATAAATATAATTTTTATGTCAAGAATTGATAGAGATTTGTATTATGATGAAAAGTAAAATGATATGTTGGGAAAGTTTTTATTGCTACATATGAATTAGAATATGATAATTTTAAACAAATATTCTCTCTTTTTCATCCTACTCAACAATTTATGGAATATTTTCAATAAATTAATAGATCTTTTCTTCATCTATAATCGTATTTTGCATTTTTTTTTTTTTTTTTTTTTTTAAATATTTCCGTCTAATTTTTTTTCCCTTTTCTTTCTTACTGAATTGATTTCAATAGTAGAATCCATCATATTTTGGAATTTTTTAAAATTTAATTTTCAACCTGTCTAGTTCCACATCAGTAATTCTTTTATTTTTCTTGTTTGTTACACGAAGAAATGGAATTTATCAATGTTCCTCTCAACTTTGTGTACCATTTTCATTATGCCTAATGAATGAAATTTTTAAGTTTAAATTCTCACCATAAGGCATACATTTTTCTTCATTTATAATCATAGTTAATGAGTTAATTTTGTCATTATCATATCTGCTAATATTTCATACATTCCAGAATTTGTCCTTCAACTGTGGAACGTCAAATTAGTCTTCCTGAAGAAAATTTTGAGAAATAAACAATTTGTTGTTACATTATTAATGGGTAATTGCCGTTCATTAACGCATGATTTATCGGAACAAGAAATTACAGATATTCAACACGAAACAGGCTGTTTGTTTTTCATTGAGATTTCAAAAATTCTTTTTCGCAAAAAATTCGCTTCTTTTTTTAAAAATTTACCACAAATGATAAAAACACTTCGTTGTAGTGCTGTATTGCAATGAATATTATCTTTTTCAATTTACAAATTTAAAATAAATTTAATTTAAACTCTTGGCTTTTTTTCTTGTACTTTCATCTAATCCATCCTTTCCTTTTCTTTTTTTTCCTAACTTGATTTCAATTGGTGTAATCGATCCTTCTCTAATTAGTTATATTTCGTAATTTTTTGGAACTATTTTTACTATTATTAGCTTCTATCTTTTAAAAGACCAAAAACTTCTTATTCAATTTGCCATATTAGACACAAGGAAAAAAGTCCTTTACCTATCACTGTGAGTACAGAAGAAAAAATTTTAATTGTTAGAAAATGGTTATCTTGAAAATATATATCGAAATATAAAGTAAATCATAAGTTCCCATACTGTAATCAATCGTACAGTAATCAACATTGTAACTGATACTAATTGCTTTCAAATTTAACCAAATTTAATTTTGATATGCGGTTCTATCAAGTATATTCCACCATTAATTATTCTTCCAGATGAATTTCTTTATATTAGAAAAGTAAACATTTTTAATAAATTATTCAAATAACCATGGTTAATTTGATTTCCATGCTATTTGAATAAATGCACATTTATTTGTTCTTTTAATTTTTACATATAATTTTTTTTTTTTTTTTTTTTTTTTGCAGTTAGACGACAACAAATACTACGACTACATACGAGATTTTTGTTGCTTGACAAAGAAGGTTAATTCTATAATTCCATTAATTTTATGTTAACATTATTTTAAAAAAAATTTATTGGAAACTTTCATTCGAAATGCTTGAAATTTTCGATGCAACAGTTTTACTCATCCGTATGATCGAGAATTCGTTTCTTCCAATCTGATTTGTTCAGGTCATCCAAAGGATTTTATATCATTGTAATTGCACTACCGTATTGCTCAATTTTCTTATTAGAATAATAGCCAATTCTTTTGGTCACTTGACCGTAAGTGAATAATGGAGACTGTCCATGATTGGGTCAATCGCTCAAGTAAATTAGACTTCAACAATATTTTTTGCATATTAAGATGGAAAAAAATACGATACACTTTTTCACAGCATTAATCATTGTATTTTTTTACCATATCACATTAAAAAGTTTTGGTTAATTTTTATAAAGAAAAATATTATCATAAAATTTTCGACAAAAAAGTTAAATATTGTTAAAAACTGTAGGAAGAGGCTACGTTAATCGTGATGACTTCTTCACAATCCCAGATCTTATTGCAAATCCTCTTGGTGACAGAATTATTGATGCATTCTTTGCTGAAAAGTAAGTTTTGAAATTTTATGATACTATATACCATTTATATGGATAACTCAATGCTCTTATTAATTAATTTAATGATGTTTGCTTAAATTAGCTAAAATTTAACAAAAATTCAATCAATATTTTAGCAATATGATCTGAATTATATGTAAATCTTTTATCATTGAATCCATGGAGTAATACCTTCTTGGCTTCTTTAAAGCTTTCGAAAATTTGTCTCATTATTATTCTTCGGTACTAGCCAATCATTGTCAATGCTGAATTCCAATCAAATATGCACAGTTAGAGATTTTTAGATGCTAAAGCAATAAAGAATCATTAGATTTTTATAAAGAATAACGAAATTTAAAATTTAAACCTTCTGTCAACAATATTTTCAACCTTTTTACCTTCTCCACTACAGTTAATTTTAGGGGTGATTCAGAAAAAACGCTAACATTTCGTGAATTTATTCATGTATTGGCACACTTTAGGCCATGCACTTCGACAACCGAATGTATTGCAATTAACAGCCGTATCGAAAAATTAAAATGTTTGCTTACTTTCAAGTTTTAAAATTTAAAATAGGAAATAATTGAAAAAGCAATTTTATTCTCTGTGAGAGATATTTCTCATTTTTGATTGCAATCAAATTTCAGTTGCATTTGCCATGTATGATTTGAACAAAAATGGTTACATCACGAGGAATGAATTCAAAGTGATCTTGAATATGATGATCGGTTCAAACATTACACCCGAACAGGTTCTTATCCAGCAATTTTTAATCTTCGGAAAGTAAACCTTTAATTCGTGTGATGATGTAAACATTTATCGCAATAAAAACCATTCAAAATATTGGGTATTTTAAATAAAAATGTTTTCTGCTTGAACTTCATTTCATATTTGTATCTTTTAAAGAACTTTACTTTAATTAAGAAGATAAAATTGAATATAAAAATGTTAAATTTTTTTTTTTTTTTATTTCAGCTTGAATCTATCACAGATCGAACAATTACTGAAGGTGATTATGAAAAGGATGGTAAAATATCATTTGAAGAATTCGCTCGAGTAAGTGAAATCTTTTGTATAACAATTTTCTAAAGTGATAGTTTTTATCATCCAAAAAAGGAAGAAAAGTGATGAAGGAAAGATAAACAATCCAATTTTGATTTTCGGATGAGGGAAAAAAAAGAAATATATTATTTATCAATTTCAGGCAATGGATAGTATAAATGTCGAACAACTAATGTCAATTCGATTCTTAGACTAATCCATTCGATTGTGACCAAATATATTGCTAGATGAAGTCTAAGCATATTATTTTATTTGGAAAATTCGAAAATGAAGGAAAGAAGCTTAATGAAAATCATTAACACTGAAAGCACATATAACTTCGAAAGATTGATGGAAAAATCTTTGAATTTCATCGGATTTCACATACTAAAAGATGTTACAAAATCTATTCTTTTTTTTTTTTTTTTTCACATACCTTTGAACTATGAAAGATGTCACAAAATTTATTCTTCCTATTTTCGCTAAGACAACTAATTAATTTTCCTGCTCAAATCTTTTGAATTTTCCCAGTTTATAAGAACAGAAGAAGATTTCTAGCAAATTTCGAAGAAGAAAAGTCAAATTCCGAAACACTATTCGTTATGTCTATAATTTCCAGGAAATACGATAATTTCAAATGTAAACGAACCCAAGGAATGTATCATATTCCCAAATATTTTGAAATACAGAAAGAGATAAAATTGGGAAGAAATTCGGGAAGTAGATGATAGGTAATGTACCATATATCTTGATCAGTTCATATAACTTGATCGTTTTTTTTTTTTTTTTTTTTTCTTGAAGATTTTCTCTTTCTTTTTCTGTTGAAGAAATTTTCTTTAACTACGCCATTAATAAGATTGCAAGTTGAATCACAATTGCTTCAGTTTTTTTTTTTACAACTAACGACTAAATCTTAATTGACTATGTGACCAGAGTTTTGTTGGTCAAATCGAACAATGAAATATGTGAGGAACGTCTCTAAAACACCAAAGATCGATTTTATACGGAATTTAATCCGGAATTTCTTGAGATTATATCGGCAATAAAAAAAAAAAAAAATCGGCTCGGGAATATATTTGTGCATTAATTGATTATTATAATCCCATTTGAATAAATATTCATTTCAAGATTCAAGCCTTCACAATCTCGACAAATATTTATATGTATAGTCTCATTGTTATAGTTTAAGCTTGTAAAAATTTCTGTTTCTCAAAAGTACATTATTTCATATCTAACAATAATTGGCTGCAGTTATTGTGGAATATTTATCTCTAAAATTTTACTTCTTTAAAATTTATTGCCATTTTGTACATCGGTTATTTGCACCATACAATGGATGTCAAAAATTAATTCGCTTGATAGTAATTCTGCACAAGAATACTTTTTTTTTTTGTTAGAGAAGAAGAAAAAGGAAGATAAATGAGAAGATATGAAATATTAGCAAAGTTAGGAAGAAGATAACGGAATGAATTACATTTCGACGAATTGATCATTAAGTGATTGTGAATGATAAATAGCTATGTGTGGTAATCGATTTAATTCGATTAAGTTGAAATTTGAGTAATAAAGTAACATATTGAAATCTATTACTTAACTTAATTGATGTGATATTATCAAATGAACTTGATTCATGTATGATATAGCATGTTACCATCTAAAACAAAATAACACCGTATCTAGCAGTTGGAAAAAAAAAATTTCAAAATTCTTCCAAAGCTTTTTTTTGATGGGCCAGCAATGGCTCATCAAATCCAGTATATTGTGTTTTACGACAAAAATTTCCGGCAATGTATGGTCAGGTTTTTTATGGGGGTATCGAAACTTTTGGAATTCATTTCGGGACCAGAATTTTCATATACTGCTATCAAGATTCGAAAGAACGAATACAACCACATCGGTGGGTCCTCACGTATGTTGATTACGTAGAATGAATAGACACGTAAGTTGTCGCACTGTTTGTATCTCACAATTTTAATAGTGTAATCACCGGTAATAATTTCCAGGATAACGAACCAATGAATGATGAGCATGTTGAAATAGAACATTGTGTTATTGGAGAGAAAAATACTCAGATCGTTGGTTCATTGCGCCAGAAAGCTGTATTAAAGCGGCAGACAACATTAGATGCCTTTCTCTGCAATGAGCCAAACCAGAAGGTATTTAGCAATGATAAACTGATTCGTAGAAAGGCCAAGAATAATCGAATGCCAATAACGATTACCCATTCAGGTAGATGGTTATCTCATCAACATTGCAGTTGATAGAAACAGTTAGTAGCCTAATGCATACCAAATTGTGATCTGATCATGGAATATGTTGAGTTTAATTGAGTGAATTATACTGGTCGGATAAAATACACTGTTGTAATAGTTATGCTTTAGTGGACTAATGATTGAGTGGTAGATTTCAGTTATTTCAAAAAGTAAGTTGAAATCGAGGAAATCTTTCGGACCTGTTGTTGAAGAAGTGAATAACGGTAGAGGTGGAGAACAAAGTCGCTATGACTGGATAAGAATGAGTGGGGTCATGAAAAAAGTAGGTTTTTTTACTCTCAGTTGGTCATGTGTTTCCTACTACTTTTCTTTTTTGAACCCCATGGAATGTAGTTCAAAAATGTATAAGCTCTAATTTCATTATGTTATATTTTCTACTTTCACATACTAATTTTCGTTTCTAATCAAGAGAATTTGAAGAGCTATTCGAGATTATCATTTTGTGAAGTATTGCTTTTTCTTTTCAGAATTTGAACTTTTGCAAAACTGAGGAAAGTAAGGTATTTTTTTGCAGGCACAGATGAAAGCTGGAAAGACCACTCTGGATAAATATGTTAAAATTGACCGATATTCCGCGCATTGCTCCTCAAGTAGTAAAGTAATGGAGATATAGTATATGTTTTATGTATGTAAAATATGTTTGCATGTCGTGAACTGTATAAGAAGTGCAGATATTCGATTTTAGTTCTTGTAAAGAAAACGTTGCAGTCAACTATCGAGTCGATACGCTGTTATGAGGATATGTACCCTGATTTGAACAGCAGAAATGCTTCCGATGTGGTATTAGTTTCCATGAATTCGATATCTTCTGAAACGTCTCCTAAACCATATCCCAGTGTTTGCGTTGATCGCACATATGGGTGGAATTCTGGAAAAAAGTAAGCTTTATTTATTAGAGCATGGAGTCTTGGTTTTAGCGTTAATATGGATGCTGCATATTTCAGATTTCAGTGTCATTTGTTCGATTTCAGATATGTTCGTTTACCATACTCAATATGCAATGTGATTGATGGAATTGCACGATATGATATTATACAGACTGCAATTTCGAAACTTTTGGAGCCGCTCAAGACGTATAAGCAAATTGAGGTTTTGATCACAGATTTGTTTTCCCATATGTATGTTTGGGCAACAGTAGTCGTTAAATATTGATTTTTTTTTTTTTCAACAGGAATGTATCAGAAGATACTCACGTACCAGAAATTTCGATGCGCTTGAACAACTTTTCGAAGTAGTTCTGAATGAAGCATTACGCGTGGAATATCTTACCACTGTAGTACCTTTCATGGCAAAATTGGCTTTACAGAGTCCAAATCTGATAACTCAGGTAATTCATTTAAGTTGGCTACTACCGTTTTATGAAGGTTGTAGTAGTTTATGTTTTATGGTATTCTGACATTAAATTTGTGTAATATTTATACTATATATACGGTATTTATAATATTTTAGTATGTTGTGTTATACATTCTAGAACATTAAAGAATTTCTATTTATCCTTAGAACAAGAGTAAGACAATTAGCAAATCTTCGTTCCACTCTCAGTAACTGAGTTTTGTATTTGTGTCCGCAACAGCGGTAAGTCATTTAACAGAAAAAAAATCACAAAAAAAAACGATTGATCAGAAGGGCATACAAGTTAGGTAAGTTGTTGTTGACATATTTTATGGTTTGCGTGGTAGCTTTTCTGTTCCAGCCAATACCAATATTGCGCCGTGGAAATTCCGGATCGGTAACGATAAGCCAACATCAAGCAGCCTCACTACTTGCGCACGCATTCTTTTGTACTTTCCCAAGTCGTAATATTGTCAGTAATGAATTGCCGTCAGTTAATTTCTGTCGCCTGTTCAGTTTGCATTCTGCAAATGCGGTGGAAAAATTGCGATGCTTAATGCATTATTTCCATATAATTTCCAAGAAAAGTAACTATTATTTCCCCACTTTTCACAAATATACATTCTGTTTGAAGTTGAAAAAAATTATAACTGTTGTGCATAAGTGCGGGGAGGTAAACTGTGCGTTATTTACAGTGCCGATAGGGTTGTTGACGATCCGCCGGCAGAATGATTCGGCGCAGGACTGGTCCTCCATTCATCTGCCCTTATCGAAACTTTATGTTAATCATACGGGTACAATAGAAGACGATGGTTATGGCATGTTGCAAGTGGATTTTGCCAATGAATATATTGGAGGAGGCGTATTGAGCGGTGGTTGTGTTCAAGTAAGTTGTGGAACGGCGATTCAGTGTCAGAATTGTAATTACTTTGTTTATTCTAAGATAAGCTGGTTGGAAATATCATTTTGTAGGAAGAAATCAGATTTCTTATCTGTCCGGAAATGATTGTCTCGATGATTCTCTGCGAAAGAATGCATCATAACGAAGCTATCGTTATTTGTGGTGCGGAACGGTTTTCTGATTATGACGGCTATGGTTCATCGTTTCGTTGGCGTCCGATGGAGAACGTGGATTCATTCCCGAGGTTTTTTTTTGGTTAAATCTTCAAGTTTTCCTCTCTCATCTTATATTGTTTAGTGATATTTAAAATTCATGAGAAATTTCCGTAATTCATATTACTGTCGGCGCCTTAACAATAGACATAGGTAACAAAAGAATTTGGTGATAGAATTTGTTGTGAACTTCTTCGAGGAAATTAAAAGTAATGATTACAAACGTTCTGTTGAGAAGAGGTTCCTATTACTTAGGGATGTTTCTGATTTAGGTACCACACAAATCTTATTTCAGGGATCGCTTCAATAGACTGTGTTGTGAATTGGTAGCTATTGATGCTTTGCCATTTTCTAATAAACACCAACAGTTTAATGTTGAATCAGTAGATCGCGAATTGCTCAAGGTATAAGCATTAAATCATATAAATGATTCCCTTCCTTCCTTATTTTTGTAAGGGTCGATGGAAATGGGATTTTTAGGCTTATGTTGGCTTTGCTGTTAATGATGGAACGATGAAGCCGGTTGCTACTGGTAATTGGGGCTGTGGTGTATTCGGAGGTGACTTGCACTTGAAAAGTAATTTTTTGTTAGTCCTTTACTACAACTGATCCTTCTGTTAATGCTATATAACATTCGACTTCTAATCAGCTTAATGAATATTCAGGTTTAATACAACTTATGGCATCATCTGCACGGAAAAGATGCCTTTGTTATTTCACCTTCGGAGATCGGAAATTTGCAGAGGACCTCACTGAAATTTACAAGATACTGGTGCAAGCTGGTACCACAGTTGGTACGTTTAACTGAAAATTGTCACGAGAAACGGCCAGAGTACATTTAATTACTCTGTGCAGCTTGTTTTTTTTTTTCTGTTAGTGTGTTTTACATGCTCAGGTAGATCGGTTTCTAAAGCTGTTTCTCTCTGCTTCGGCTGCTAAATCATTCATTCACTTTAATTTACTATCACTTTACTATCAGTCAAGTTTTCGGACCATAAGACTTTCCATGTTTGGATATTTTCTATCGAACTTCAACACTGCTAGATTGTTACTACTTGTCTACCGAAGTAGGACGATCAGGTTGCGTTATGGTAGATCGTAAAGTTGCATTAAAAAAATTGTTGAAAAGAATTTTTCAGGACAGCTGTATGATATAATAAATGGTTACTGCTCTGAATATGACGAGAATAGTTCTCCAATGTTGTTCGAATACATCTCTTGGAAAATTAAAGAAAACAGAGCGTATTCATAGCAGATCTTATTTTACACTTATGAAGTAGTTGCTTATTCCGTACTCTGATACCTATTTACGTGTTAGAGATGTACGTTACTTATAAGCTTTACATGATATAATAAAAATCGGATACATAACTACTGTTTCGAACATTGTTTGCTAAAACAGTAATAATCCTTCTGGTCCCTTATGGATCATTACCAGCTCGTCATAACACAGCTGTATTCTCGAAAATGGGAAACACACCCACCTTTGCGTATTTCTTAAAGCAACCATCAGCAACTGACTCCACTGAAAGTCCTATTTCGCTGCTAAGATTTCACTTTTACGAAGATGTAGATAATTTCACATGCATCACATTTTTTACGATAAATCTCTATAGAAAACAACATTGTATGCATCACATACAATGTTATGGAGATTTACTGCACATGATTGTTGCGCTAGCAGGAGTTTACGGTCTTTTAGGAGTTAGAAATTTGTCCTATGAAGTTATTGTCTGATATTTCAGTATGTGAAATACTTCACTCTTCATTCCTCTTGCACCGTTTGGATTAAAGTAGGAACATTGGACTACTGAAAAACTCTTTCGCTTAGTAACGTGTATGATAATTTTATCTGTAGTATTTCTCAGCGTTTTTCCGGTTTCATTTTCTCCGTAAAGTCTGGGGATAAAATTTAGCAATACGCAAAACATCCCGATTAAAGCATCCTACAACACGAAAATTATTATAGTCAGTTGACGGATATTTTCAAGTAAATACCATCATTCACCTGAGTTCACTGATCAACTAAGTTATAAAATTCGATCGCAATTGTAAATAGCATACGCTTTCCTTAGCTAATATCATGGAGAAAAAATGACAAAAGCAATATGAGTAAAGATTTCAGTATAGATCCCTTATCCACCAATGAATTCGTCGAGATCAGCTTTTCGAACATGCAGAGCGTCTGCCAAAAGACTTTTCAATTCGACGTAGTGAGTGTATTTATTACCTGTTGCTGCTGATGCCGATGGCTTTCGACCAGCATACTTAAGCAGTCTTCCTTGTCTGAAATCTCCAAAATTCATACGAAGAATCGATACAGCAAAGCAATCTGGGGAGAATAAAATCTTGGTGTTTAAAAATCACTATTGCTGGGATGAGAAGGTCGAGATGTGGACAGAAATACTTGGTAACCATTACTTCGCGAAAGTTCAAAAGAATAAACGAACTTTGCTACAAGTGCTCCAAGTCTTGGATGAACGAATCCCCATGCACCCATATTTTTGTGTTCCTCTTGTGCCCAAATAAGTTCTGCTTTGCCATACTTAAGGCACTCCGTCTCGATCAAATCGTATGGGAAGGGAGAGATTTGTTCAACGCGACATATCGCTATCTGTGAGTCTAAATTTAGGTGTTTCCTTGCAGATACCAAGTCGTAATAAACTTTACCTGAAATGTACAAAATAACTGTTAGTAATAGATGTAAAAAAGCCAAAAAGGTCATGTAGTGAAAACTTCGAAAAAGAAAAGAAAATGAAGACAACAAAATAAAATGATACCGGTGCAGAAAACCAAGCGCTCCACCTTGTCTGGATTTTGAATAGCACTTCCGTTTTCTGGAATAACTCTACAGAATTTAGTGCCAGGTAGGAAATCTTCAATGGGAGAACGTGCTGATGGATGACGAAGAAGCGATTTTGGTGACATAATGATCAATGGTTTCCTATAAAAAATTCATGTAAGTCGCTTTAGAATGTGTACCATAGAAAAACATTACAGAATCAAAGAATGATACCTGAAAGGTAACGCTATTTGTCGTCTCAAAAGATGACAAAAATTGGAGGGTGTTGTGCAATGTACAACAATCCAGTTTGTGTCATATAATTGCTGCGCTTCGAAAGTAGGCCCAAACGCGGTATGCTGAAATCAGATTATAAAACGCTATTCTGTTAAATTATTCTTTCGCAATATCTCAAATATTTTTAATGTTTCTTGCATTAAAAGTATACCTCAACATCGATTTCGTCATCTTCATTAGACATTTGTAAAAATCGTTCCAAACGTGCACTACTGTGTTCAGGACCCATCCCCTCATAGCCATGTGGTAATGACATCACTAATCCAGACTGCCGAATCCATTTTGATTGACCTTTAAGTAAACAATAACGAGTTACATACATATTAGAATAAAAGTACTAACTTATAAGTCCAGTATTTCATATTTCAGAGGAAATAAACAAGCGCAGGAACACCTGAAGATAAGAACTGATCAGTAATACACTGGGCATTATTCGCAAAATCTCCGAACTGTGCTTCCCATATAACCAAGGAATTCGGATCCACCATTGAATAACCGAGTTCAAAACCGAGGATTGCATATTCCGAAAGTGATGAGTTAGAAATGCTATACTCAGCTTGCTGAAATAAGCAACAGATGATTATCTTAGAAGCAAGAGGTTCCATAATCGATTCATTCACTTGGTGGTGACGTTTTACCCGTTAATATTGTTAGCAAAAGGTTTTTTTTTAGTATTGTAAAGAATTTAACCTCAACAAAATGAAACAAGATATTAGGCTTAGCATATTTTTTTTTAACGATGGAATCTTGCACTTGTTTTCATATCAGCGATAATAACTACAAACAAAAGAAATGGAAGCACTTTATCCGAGAGATTGTCCAGCGGGTTATATGTTTTTTGATCGACTTTCTGATCATGCAACACGTGATGCCGGTGTGAAAATGTCCCTCTTTCCACATCTTGTCCTGATAATCTAACATGAGTACCTGAAATTTCAAAAGATTAAAGTCAGTGATACGAAGCTTGCAGTATTTCTTTGGAGAAAAAAAACACACATACCTTCGAGCAGGAGAGATCCGAAAGCAACAGCTTCTCCCATTGCCCAGTCAAAACTATTATCTTGAAACATTTGACGTCGTCCTTTCAATATTCTGTCCAAACCCCGATGAAGATTAAAATCTGCATTTTCGGTAGATTATAATACGAATTTAAACCAAAAAAAAAGAAATGGTTTTGTTTTGGAAATGATATGTGGTCTTACAAAGCACGCAGGCATAAAGCATAACTTCCCAACATAATGTCTCAGAAGCAGGAGATAATACGCTATACTTCCTCCTCCAGACTCGACTGCATAACTTTATGATTCCAAAACACTCTTATCTCCCCTTCCAATTTTCAACGAATACGATGAATAATAAGAACACCTACCTTACCTGTCTGAGAGTTCTTATTTTTAAACGTTGGCGAAAAAGCAAAGAAGGTACCTGCTGGAACAGATGAAAACTTATCAATGATATGACTAATCGTTTCTTTCGGAACACCAGTTGGTGGTATTTTGAGTGGATCACGCTTCTTGAAGAAAGTATCCCACGGAGAATCGATCCAATCCCTGTGACGAAGATACGCCACTTTTTGTGCCTCTTGGTAAGCATCTTCCAATAGAGTATTGTATTTGGTTACTTCATCCTTCAAAAATAAAGATTAAGACTGCTGATCAAATGAATATATAAGTAACACTATATAATAATGAATGAACTAAACGAGATGGTTTAACGACTAATGCTGCAAGCTTTTTTCAGGATGTCTACGTAAGGTGGTGTTCGATTTCCCGTTTCCGTTACGCTGCACTTAATGATTGTATGATGTATGGATAAAAAAGGTAACTGTTTTCTTCTTGATTTTGCAAAAAGTACTAAATTTATACCTCTACATATTGCTCATTGGCAACATTTTCAGCTAGAATTTGCTTCTGGTAAATTGCAAGCACTGGCTTCGTCTTTCTAATGCGCTGATACATCAGTGGTTGAGTAAACATTGGCTCATCAAGTTCGTTATGTCCATATCGTCGATAACATACCAAATCAATAATAACGTCCTAAAACTGACATACAGGAAATTTGCGCTGAATATATGGCAGCATGTTTTTTTTTTCTGTATAGCCGACACAGTCTAACTAACCTTTTTGAAAGTGCGACGCCAATCAGCAGCTACATTACAGACATGCATCACTGCTTCTGGGTCATCACTATTCACGTGGAATATTGGACACCCAACGACACGCCCAATATCCGTACAATAGGGAGATGATCGAGAACATCGTGGATCGGTTGTAAAACCAATCTAAATTATTAATCCTTTTTTAAATTATTAAATTTTTTTTTTTTAAATTATTAATCCTACGATCCCGGATGTGTATTCTAATGTAATTTCTGGTGGCAAATTAAAAATTTTCAATTTCGAAACATAGTTTTTTAAAGAATTCTTACACTTTGTAAATGTGATTATTCAGAGAAAATACGATAATATGGCAAATTCAAAGACAATATGCTATGTTACTTACCTGGTTATTAACAACTAAATGGATAGTTCCGTGGGTGGTATAAGCTTTCAAATCGTTAAGATTAAATGTTTCCATAACAACACCTTGTCCAGAAAATGCTGCATCACCATGCAATAAAATTGCCATTGTACGATCACCGCTTTCATCACCACTGTAAAATGATTCCGCTCGTACTTTCCCCAAAACTATGGGATCAACAGCTGAAAAAAAAGAAAGTGAGAGCAAATTTGGTAAGAGTATTTGAAGTGAGATCGCTAGAATCTTTCCATAAAAGTTAACGAAAAATCAATTGATTTCTATATAATACATGTATGTTGGTAAAAATCCAGAACTATAAAGACTACCTGTTTTCGGCCTTTTTTTGTTGTTGAATCATCGTCGTCCTCAAACAATGAGTAGATGTCCATTCCAATTTTTCGGAAAAACGTGGCCGACCAAATTATAACCCACCCTCCCCATGATTTTCTCTGGGAAAAGAACATAAACTAACCTTCAAGATGTGATGGATTGGCAACAACAGCAATTTTAATTTTTCGTCCAGAAACTCGATTAAGACGTTCCAAACAAATGCCAAGATGGTATTTCACATCACCCGATCCTTCATCAGCCGGTTCCAATGTAGAAAATTGCGAAAGAATCACTGACAAAGGTTGGCGACAAACATTTGCTAATATATTTAATCGTCCCCTAAAAATTGTCTCGTTATGAACGAAGTTACATGTATTACATGAGAGCACCTCCCCCATCCTCTCGAAGATGACTCCAAGGCAAGCATGTAACTCAAAGCTTTATTAAAAAAATTGATCTGAGAATATTACCGGTGAGGCATTCCAATCACGACAGAATCAACACCAGCCGCACTGGATACATCGATTACTTGTTTGGCAGCTGGTATTAGGACCTCGCAACCTTCAAGACCAAACCGCTTTTCGCTTGGCCACTACAATTCAACAGATTAACTTCGAATGTCACACATCCAGCTTAAAATCTCATCAAAAGTACTGGGAAGAAAAATGTTTCAAGTAACGACTGACGCTGACTAAACTTTCAAATTGGAAAAAAAAAGTAAAAAAATACTTTCAATGGACTGGTTATATCTCTTAGTTCTCGCGACTTCCCATCATACTAATGAATGTTGACACTTACTTAGGTAAGATGGTGGACTGAATATCCCAGCTCAACTATATAAGATCCTAATAATTCTGTAGACATGAATGTGGATACACTACCGAGCTCCAACTTGAAACTTGAAACTGATTCACAAGAGATGTCACTTGAGTACCTTTTTAGCCAAAAATTCTTCAAATTTTGTCGATCGAATTAGTCGCTTGAATAATGTTTTCTTTTGCTCATGTGTAAGCTCTGATGCACAAGGCTCTTCAAATCTTTTACGAACCCATTCCAACTGCTCAAAATTAGTCAAGTGCATGTATTCAATTCCCGTATGCGAACAATAAATAGTCTGAAACATACAACACTTTGAACCATAGAGAAAGGTTGCTGGTTGCCATTTTAGACAACAATTAAAAGAGGAAAATACCTTCAGACGACTGATTATATCCTTTAGTTTTAGCGACTTCTTATTCCCACCAATAAATGTTGACATTGGCAAAAGAAATTCTTTGTCCATATCAGCATCCGTGAGTCCGTAAAACGCGGGATCTAATTCTGCAGGTGTAATATCAGTCAAGCCTACATTACTGATCCCCAGTGGATCCAAATCAGCTATGTTGTGTCCACGAGTCTGAAACCGGTAATTAGTTTTTTCAAGAAGTGGATTGAAATGCAGGAGTGTTGAAGAATACGTTTGAAATTACCTGATAACTTCTAATCAAAAGTTGAACTTTCAGATGCTCATCAAGAGTCTGTCCTGATACACTTAATGGGCTTTTAAATTCCGGTGCAGGGGCCACAGCGGATGAAACAGAGTAAGAGGCTAGTCCTTTTGGAGGAGCGGAATATGCTTGTCCAGGTGGCAAGCCTAAAAGTGATTCAATGTAAAACCAGTCACGATAATGTATAGAAAGAAAAGAAAAATCAGTTCTATGCAATATAGTACTGTAAAATAAGCAAGCTTACTTCGCTCAACGTTCTGGAAATAAGCATTCCATGAGGAATGAACCGATGCTGGACTTTGTCGCCATGCTTCATACATTTGTTCGATGTATACCGTTGAAGTACCGTTCATAAATGGCTCCTCCTGCACATGAAAGAACTAATCAGTTCGTGTTTTTTATAACTTATACACAGTATCTATTTTTTTGAAGACTTCTTAAATGCCTCACCCGTCACAATGGGTTTACAACTCTTTTACCTTATTCAGCGTTATGGATAAATAAAATTACCTAGTGCCCTAAAACCGTGCTCCGATTAATTCAAAAAGTGCATTAATCATCATCAAATAGTAGTCCACATCGCTCAGTGAGCTTTTTAAGGAACCTGTCAAAAAATAAATAAATAAATTACTAGAACCACGAAAAAACTGTGAAAAAGGATACTTACTTTGACTGAGGCAGCAGTAAATTTGTGACGTAGTCCAGAAATAATGCACTGTTTTCTCATTAGGTTGCTCCTAGACAGTGTAAAACTTGAGCATTTTAAACATCCTAATAATTTATGTGATGCTCTGCTTCTCAAAAAACTTGTTCGTCGCAACATCTGTTTCTTTTTTTTACCACCGCAACCAAATCGACCGTCGTCTTCAAAGTGATTATGATAAATGAGAAAAACAACCACATTATTCGCCTTGTAAAAGCATGCTTGAAGATCGGAACGAAAGAAAATGACCGCATGGTACATCGCAATATCATGCTTAGAAAGTGGTAGACATTAAGCAGTAATGGATGGAAACAACTGTTTTTATCACAGAAATCAATAGTACTGCTGTACTTTCAAATCAAAAACTTAATATTTTCGAACTGATAACACAACAACTTTTCAGTAGGGAAAAAACTGTTTCTCGGTCACTGGCAACACAAAGTATTTCTTCAACGATCACATTAATTACTGTCCAGAGTTTTTGCTACTCGTAGAGTTTTTATGAAGGACAGAAAAAGTATGGCATTTGTTAGTAAACTACATATCGTTTTGAAGATAAAGTATATATATATAAGATGAATCATATATGTAAATGTATATTAGAAAATAAGTCAAAGAGGGAAGAAAAATCGCATTAAAATTACAGCAATCAAGATCAAAAAATATTTCCTGCTCCGAAGAAATTTAGATACTAGAGATTAATGAATACAATTAGAATGTAATTTCTTCTTTTCAAAATATATCTAAATCAGCGCATTCTTCTATGTACTGAAGGCTATTATCAAAGATATAAAGAGGAAATCAAAACGTGTAATCCGTATATGGATCGGTAAAAAAAAGCATAGAACCTGCATAATTTTGCTCAGTTTTAACAACCTGAGAAATATCTAATTTGTTTAATATCCATAAAATTGATACCTAATATCCATAAAATTGATACCAGTAGCATCATTTTACAACTAAAAACATAATAATCTATCAATAATGGATGAAGATAAGCGAATGCTCATAATGTATACAAATAGTTTCGTGTAACAACTCGAAATAGATGCCATTTTTCAGCTCAAACAAACAACTGAAGAAGTAACAAAACAAAACATTCCTTCAGCATTTCTATATAAATATTGAAATTTGTAAATTAAATTTATGTCAGATTCATCCTATCAGATCATTTAGCAATGATCAGATTAGGATATCGAATGATACAAAATCAAACTTATAAAAGCACTAAATACACATAATCAAATCGATACAAAACACTAAAATTATGATTAGTTGATCAACTATAATCAATCCTGAAAAAACAATGAAACTTTCCGGAATGGATGAAAACAGAAATCACCCAAACAAACTCATCATAAAAATACGAACAAATGATATTTACATTCTCTCATTTTGTGAAAACACAACCGTTTTTAAGAGGCAACCGGCCGCGGCCGCACTTCTAATGCCGTCATTCGGATCTTCACGTTTTGTTTTTTTTTTTTTTTTTTCTCCTCTCGTTGGAAGCTGATATGATGTGTCAGGTGATGTTTCCGACCCGTCTGCTGTTTAAATTTCATTTGAACTTTGACAGAGATATTCTTTTGTCGATTTCGATCTCACTTCTTCATCATCGATGCAGAAATTTTTGACATGGAATAGTTAATGGATTTGTCAGCTCTTAAAAGGCATCTTCGAAATTTGTATGAAAGAAGGAAACATTGTAAGGTATTATTTTCTCTTATATACCAATTTTATCACTAATCAATAGTATTAGTGGAATGGTTTGATGATCATTTTGCTTATTTTGTATCAGCTGATCCTTTGATGCGATCATTTCTAGGTATGTTGTTATACATAGTACTATTTGTATGTTCCGTTTGTGGAACAGTGTTGCATCAGTGTGCCTGATAATTGATAATTAACTTAATAGGCTGGCAATGGTCCATCAAAGATTGGTATTACTGTTGGTGTGTGATAAATTATTGGTAATCTGTTTGTTTCATCGTTTAATCAATTTGTTCACTAGAGTTGTTAGTGATGCTTAGTGAGCAAATATCAGATTAGTTCCAAAGTTCGGCATTGATTTAGAAATAGTTTAGGACTATATCTTTTATTAGTTGTAAATTAAACAGAATGGTTGTAAAAAGAGCATTTATGATAGAACTGTATGATTTTGTTCTGGTGAGCAATGTTCGTTTTCTTAAAATACTTTTTCACTGGGATATCACGGGAGTCTTTAAGTATCATACAAATCGTGAGAAGCAGTTATTTTGTCATTGTTTCATTTTTCTCAATTTGTAGCTATTTTGTGGTACGTAGCTGTCTAATGAGGCCATGTCTAGAGGGATTTCTATTTGGCTAAGCAAAACGTCAGGATGGAGATGTGGCTCCATGAATACCATCATTAGAGTGATATTTCCGAGTTGTTTCTAAACTCTAAACACAGCTGTAAATTTCTTCTAGTTTTCGAGTAGTTTCGCATACTTTTTACGAAACATTTGGTTGTATTCCGCGTGTTATGTGTTTTTTGTGGTTGTGGTATGTGGGGATGTGTGTATGTGTGTGCGTGTGTTATATGTATATATATATATATTCATTTATTTTATATAAAAATTTATAGTCTAAGTTGATGGATCATTCACTGGTACGTTAGCATAATCAGCTGTACATTATCACTGATGCTTGTTATTTTCTGTGCACGTGTATCACCCGAGGCTGTTATCACTCTTTTTCTTTGCAGTCTTGCATTCTTGCATATCATCCATCTCCTCTCCATTTTTCATGTTTTCTTGCGATTCCTCCATTCGGCGTTCACGTTTTCCTCCATGACTGAGTAGTTTTATGAAGTATTTTTTCTTTCAAGTTCAATCGATTAGGCCTGGAACCTGCTCGGTATTTCATTAATATTACCATTAATCAATAATATCGTTATGCTTCCCGTGTTTTCCTGTAAAAAAAAATTGCATATCGTTGTGGTGTTCTTTCAACATTTCTTGTTATGAATAGTTGAATTACGAAAGAGTTGGTTACAGCGGTTGCGCGAGTAAGTATGACGACACCATCACGGAGACGTCTGATGCGAGATTTCAAGAAACTACAGGTATGTTTTATTCAGCCATATTATTTATGCTGTTCTAACTTGATAATATCTAAATTTTTTACAAATATCTTTATTAAGGAAGATCCACCTGCTGGTGTCAGTGGTGCTCCAACAGAGGATAATATCCTAATGTGGGAGGCGATTATTTTTGGTCCGCAAGATACACCATTTGAGGATGGGACATTCAAGTTGACCCTTGAATTCACCGAAGAATATCCTAATAAGCCTCCTACGGTGAAATTTGTCTCGAAAATGTTTCATCCGAATGTTTATGCCGATGGTAGTATCTGCCTTGATATTTTGCAGGTATTTTTTGCATCATTTTTATACACTGCTTGGTATGACGATTGTGAAGAGGAAAGAGTTGAAGATGGTATGGAAAAAAGGATTCAGCTAATGAAATACTGAATTTTGATATATAAAGAATGGAATCCCCTTCTGCTTCGTTCTCTTCATACATTATCATTTCTGGTAGCCTAATGTTCAATTCCGTAGTGCTTTGCTTTGGATGATTGAGGCAATCCTTTTAACTAATGAATATATTGTATGCCTACAATATTCCGTCGTGCTTCGGTTTTACAGAATAGATGGTCTCCAACTTACGATGTTGCTGCTATCCTAACTTCCATCCAATCGCTACTAGATGAACCAAACCCAAATAGTCCTGCTAACTCTCTCGCTGCTCAGCTTTACCAGGAAAACAGACGAGAGTACGAGAAAAGAGTGCAACAAATTGTTGAACAGGTTCTGTGTCAATTTTCCTTTGACATGAGGAACTATTTTTTATAGCTTTAATTTAACAACTTTCACACAAATTCATCGTATTTCTTGGTCGTAGTTGATTGCAAGAAATATTCTTTTAAGGATTATTGTTGAATTTGAATTTAATCCATTTGAGGCCGGTATGATAATAGCTTATGCTAATAATTTCAGTCATGGCTTAATTTTGGAGAAAATGAAGGAGAAATGGAGGCGAAAGAGGAGAGCGATGACGAAATGGATCATGACCACGATGACCCACAAATGCCTTCTGCTTCAGGCGCAACACGATCAAACAGTGGTGGTGCTTCGTCCTCTACCTGATATTTCTCCATTTTTCTAAAATTGTGGTGTCGTTTTCGGATGTATGAATTTGGCGTAATCTGCTTTCTTTTCCTGGTTTAAAGTTACTAGTGGTTTACTGCTTCCAACTTGCTTATGTACAATGATTTGTTTGGATAGTACTCCATACTTTAAACGATGCATGAAGAGCTTTCACCTACTTATAGTAAGTTCAAAAGACGACTGCGTGCATCACATATTTTGTGCAATTGTGATTTACATCCAGTATTTCAGATTCTCTAAAGATACACATGATCACTTCGCTTAAAAGGAATTTATCATGTTGTGCGTCTATGAAATGTTAGGCCAGTGATATATTACATTTAGAGGATTTTCGATTTTTGCATGTAAATTAGATCATTTGTGTAAATTAAAAGAAATAATCAGATTGGTTCCAAAAAATCGTCTCAATGTTCCGATTTGTTAGATTCTTGTTCCCATATATCTGGAAATTTAAAAGGATTGTATTTGAACGCGTATTATGTTACGAGTGATCAGCAACAAGTGTATTATGAGGTTCACCTTAGTTTACATCATTGTCTTTTTCCTGACATTTTGAATCAACATTTGCAAACTCTTTCTCTTTTTACTCGTTTATTTACGTGAAATGAGTATTATAACATAACTGTGAACCATTAAATCTGATATTTGCTATATTTATAGTGTATGAAAATGAGAAATCTTCACAGAATAATTATTAGTACTTTATTAGATACCCGTTCGTTGTGAATTAACTTTCTATAAATTCATCCAAAAATAGCCGTGAAATTTGCTAAATATGGCGGGGAGAATAAGTGGTAATAAAATTATAAACGAATTCAGAAAACCAGTCAGAAGTTCGTGGAAGTTATATTTATTTTATACATTGCTTGTAATTCTTATATTTGTGTATTTGTGTTCCATGTATCGGAATGTTAAGTATATCGTGTTTTTACCTAAGTATCATTCATTACGGAGATATCTGCTTGGGAGGTGCGGATGTGTGTGATTAGTTGGTTTTCATCGATTAAATATTCTTCAGGTAGTGCGTATCATCATGCTATGATGAAACAGTTCAAAAAAAAAAAAAAAAAAAGAAAAAAAGATGAAATCTATGGTATAGCGCCATACATGAATTAAAAGGAAGTGTTGCTTAATGTGGTGCAATGTCAATTTGGAAAGATACAAATAACTAAATGAAAATTTGAAGGACTAAATAAAACGGGGAAGTTAGCTGGTTTCATGAGCAGGGTGAGGAAGCTTGGTTCAAAGGTTGTTTGGAAAGCAATGTTTTCCGTGTGTGGTGTTCATCCATCTCACTGAATACTTGAAGATTGATGCAGGATAGCTCTTCAAAATCATCAATCTTCAAGATTTGTTTGAGACTTTTTATAGTTTTATGAAGTTCTTCATCTCGTTACGTTTCCACATGTACGATTTTCATTTCATTAATTACCATTTTTACCATTACTTTATACTTATTGCACATGTTTAAACAACTGGTTTTATACATTATATACATCATTACATCATTGGTGTCAGACTTGATTGAGTTCTTGGTTTTACTTTATGGTTAACTAATCTCTACACTATCTAAATACATTTCAGGAATTAAGTAATATGGATCGGTCGAGTAATTTCCGTACCAATTTTGTTGGCCGTATGGTTGGAGACAAAGCGGAATGCAGTCGATTCCAGATTGAAGAGCAAATCCTACGCGAAGATTCTGACGTTGATCTGACAAAATTAGCACAGTTCGCATTCAAACATTATGTACCAAAGATTCATCGTGTACCAATTTGGAAATTGTTACTGAGTTAGTATTCGCCGGAGTTTTTTTCTTTGATTATAGTAATCCCAAACTTTTCGTGATTCATTTATTTGGATAAAGTGTTGATGATTATTTGAGTTTAACACCATTTTTTAATATTCTTTAATATTCTTTAACCCATTATCTCCTATGAAGCTCGCTTTAGAAACATTTTATTACAGTAGGAATTAAGAGAATAAAGCAATAGAATGTTTTGACGATCGGTACACTGAATGTCTAACGACCGGCATGCTAAACTTTAGTTATCCGTCTAAAAACATTTGTGTCCCACACACAATCGACAGCATTATTATTGGCTGATACGCTACTTAAAATACCAAAATGTATTGTTGATCTTGATGTTAATTTAAAGTCGAGTGATCCGAATGACAAATCTTATGGATGCCAATAAATTATCTCTAAAATTTATTTAGGAGTGTCATCAACTGCACCGGAGGTGAGAAAAGACATCACAGAACATCGAATGCAAGAAGTTAGCTCAAATTTCATCATTTTAATTTCATTACCATATTTCCTACCCACTGAGTGAAATTGTTGGTTTATTCGCGGTGCTTATTAAGTTATAACTATTAAGAATCCCTTTAGTTCTAACTAATTTTGAGGTAATTATGGGCTTTTGTTTAGCGACTCTTCTATCTTCTGCTGCTTGTCAAATTACTATTGTTGTGTTGAAAAGTGCTTTTTCCGTTTTTT
Source organism: Dipetalonema caudispina (assembly GCA_013365325.1). Taxonomy (NCBI): domain Eukaryota; kingdom Metazoa; phylum Nematoda; class Chromadorea; order Rhabditida; family Onchocercidae; genus Dipetalonema; species Dipetalonema caudispina. The sequence goes on from JABVXV010000158.1 coordinate 136,700, forward strand.
TTTCTTTTTTTTCCTTGCGTTTTGGTACTTTTTATATGCTTTGGTTTTAGTAACAATTTACTCAAAATAATACATTTGATGGAAATTGGTCCTGTAAGAAGTAAAAAATTGAATTAGATTTCACCAAACATCTCAGTTTGTTGTTTTCTGGATAACGCAGTCTTCTACCTCATCATCATTGATTCTTGCTATTTTAGGCAGAAGTCTTATTGTCATCACTTCGCGCGATGCGACTAAACAGTGTGAGTTCGAATAGTGATAAAGAACTAGATGTGGAATATCATCCAACAGCTGTTGATATTGTACGCATGATTCAACTCGGAGATGAGGCTGCTATAATCCACAACAATCAGCGTGCCTTGGAGATGGATTTTCAAGCACAGTTAGCGGTAAACCTTTTCGGATTAAAGTCATATAATTATTAGCAGAATTCGAGAGCTGTATAATTATCTTTGGTTCGAAGATGATATGTTCTTGTTGGAAAGACTTTCTACTTTTTGCTTTGTTAAATCTTTTCTTTGCCTAACAATTCACTTTAGTGCTTCAAGAGTTCAGGATAAAATCCGTAAGGAAATTTTTTCACATTATTCCTGGAAAAAATTATAAACAAAAACCTAATTTTAGATAGCCAAACAAATGTCAATAATTTGTGAATCAAATTGGGTCGACACTTATTGGTTGACAAAAGTCTTCGATGAATTATTATCACGCATTTTTACTCAAAAAGTCCTCACAGAGGTCATTACTTTGCTTTTAAGCGGTTTCTGCTCAAGTTTTACAAATCGCGGTCGTATTGCTGTTATCGATTTGTCCACTCTTCTGCACTGTTGGCAATATAATATCACTGAACTCGCATCATCTTTGACTTTGGATGGTATAAGGAACATAAGGATGACATAACCATTCCGTCAAGAGTATAAGTTGATTATCTTTAGCATCTAGTCATGAATCAAGTTTGTTCACTTCTTTTCGTAAAAACTAAGTAGTGTGAGTAACCAGCGTCTCACCATTAAAAAAATTACTTTATTTAGGTTGTCGATAACCTAAAAAATCAACTTGTCAAGGCTTATGCAGAAATGGGCAATTTTGATAAACTTATTTGGGATAATATGCCAATGAATTTCTGGATACGATGTGGTGGTGCAGTTGTTTTTGATCACGAACCCTTGTTGAAGTACATTTTTTAAAAAATACTTCATGATTTTGGTGGCGTGTGTGGTGAAGTAATTGTGTAATCAAATTACTGGTGACTTTTTCAGTTTGTGGGATAAAGTATGCAGTTCTGCTGATTGTGGCATAATCAAGTTATTATCGACCGTGATCTACAATTATCTTATTGAACTGAGACCGTATTTACCGAAATTGCAGGTGATAACATCGCTCTATTCAAGATTTAATCAGTTCGTAACATTAAGGGGATTTATATGAGTTTTCCGTAATGCTAGCTGCCCACTGAATACTTTGTTCGTTACTTTAAATACAAGAAAAGCGAACCTTTTAGTACTTGACACCTTGGATTTTCATAAGTAATCAAACCGAGTTGCGTCTTAGACTATATTATTCTTCATTAGATAGCAGTATCCGAAATCGATAATGGATTCACCGCTTTAGTAACAAAAGAAACTTTGATTTTAAGCAAGCATAGGTGACATAATCTTGTTATTTAGTCGTTTTATTTTTTAAATTCATCAGTCCCTTTTTAAAAACCACGGTTCCAATTTAAAAGAGGAATTCTAAACCACTTTAATGATATTGGTGGTGCATTTCAGATCAATGATTTTGCGTTAGGTAAAGGGATCTTGTCGGTCAAGACTCAAAATGCTATCATAAAAAGCTCCATTGATGGTATGCTTCAGTCAGGAAGGTTTTGTTCCAAAAAATATGAAATATAATTAAACCACTGAGAAAAAAGACCATTTTCTTTTCCTCTAATTGTTATACTGTTTTATGAATTTTGTGATTCACTTTTTTGTGGCACAAAGTAAAAAAGCTTATACTTAATGATTAATCATTTTATTTTTGGAAATAATGCTAAAATTTCCGAAGTCTGTTATTACTGTATGGTCTCCGCTGATATCCCGGAATCTCCAAATTTGAACATTTGGAATGAATTTTGAATTATCTGAAGTTATATAAAGGTTCAACAAATGCTTTTGCACAAGCAAAAGTTTCTCGATTTTAAAACCTAACATTAAGTGAAATAGAACATTATCATGAGATTTCCGACATTAAGAAATACAAATACGTGAACAGTTAATTGATTGGTGGATAAAATAGTTTTTATAATTTATTGAGACCTTAATGAGTCCATTCGGAAAACAAATTTCTACAATTTTCTTTAAAAAGTACTACGAATGTTGCAAAAGAATATTGCTGAACATTCGGGAGTATTATTTTGTGCAATTTTAAGTGTTAATTCTTCTTAGGTGGAACGCAGTGAGTTCATATCTTTCTGGAACTAGGTCAGCTACGTTTCAAATTTGGGAAGCGGAATTTGTGAAATTCAATAGCTTCCACTCTTTTTCCAGCTTTATAGCTTAGAGTAAATGAACCAAGCAAATCCTGTTGTATTATTGTCCATGTTATCTACATTGTTGTATACCATATTTGTTGTCAAAGATTTTATGAGGAAAAATTAAAGGTTTACCAAAAATATGATTATATCATCGGCAAAATACTTCCTTCATTTTGTGATGTGGGAAAGTGCTTTCGACGTACATCAGAGTTCACGTTCGATTTAGTTTCGCCCACAAAATTCTTATTTAGGCTTTATCCACACACATACATATGCTTCGTCTTCCATCTAAATAACGGTACTTCTAAAGTTGACATATTTGGTGATTAAGTATACTTGGTCAACAATGTTCCTAACGATGAAGATCTCCACTTTTAGCCCATTAAACTTCTGTTTTCGACATATGCAATAATGAATCACTCTTTTTATCAACTTCATGTACCATTCTGGAAATGACTAAATGTTTCCGTTTGCTAATTTCGCGAGCTATTTCTGCATCTCTCGAGTTTCGTATTCGTCTATAACTCCGTCATACTCATTCAGGTATAAGCTGAATAAAGAATTTTGATTGCAGCTGGGCCTATTGGACTGGAATTGATGTCGGTATCAAAATTCTTATACGGAATTATCATTAGTACTAAGTAACAACTAAATGAAACTTGGCAGCTTTTATTGGTCATGCTTATTTGACGGTATCAAACTTATCAAACTATCACCATCATTCCATCCTCGTTCTAATAATCTTCTCCAAAAAAGTTCTGTAAAGGTTGCTGAAAACCTTCAGATTTTTTTGGGTGACACAGACAATCAGAAGGCACAGACCACTTAAACTGCTTCTGCACTGTCCACTTCTCACTACTTTCAATTTACTTCATT